>PVKH010037181.1:0-11493 GCA_004027955.1 Chaetophractus vellerosus | reverse complement strand
GTCTTCTTTAGGTTTAATAGTGATAAAGATGACAGAGTTCAGTGCATACTCGTTAAATTTGCCAGTGGCCTCAAACTCAGAGAGCTGTATCTCTCTTTCATGGTGAAAATTAAAAAGAAAAATATGGATTATAGAAATGCTCCAGTAAACATAAACTCAATTCCAGCAGAGGCAATGCAAAGTAATGCCAGAGGGATTTTTAAAAAATAAATCTCAAACATAGATTGGTTTTGCTAAAACAGACCAGAAAAAGTTTTCCTAATTGTAGAGCAGCATGAGTTAAATATGAATAAGCTAAGTGGTAATGACTTTTACAAATGTAAAAATAAAAAAAAATATTGACTAAGTTGTATTTATGGTATTGTGATTTTCTATGTTTAAGTAACTTCGTAATAGATATCCTCTATATTTAGCAGTATTTTAGCCCTAAAAAAGCAACGTGTTAAGTGTAGTCTTCATTTTTTATAACAATATTTAAAGGTTTTCAGAGAAGGAAAATTAAAATAGTTGAAGAAATAAGACCTCTGAGGAAAGCAATTAGTGTCACTTTGTTTGGAAAACCAAAAGCAAAGAAATTCTTTCCTTCTAGTCATATGACATGTTATACAAAATGAGCTAACTCTGAATCATGACTTAACTATAAAAGGAATGCTTATTACCTTTTATTATAGGATATAGATAGATAAAATCCTATATTTGAGCTTTAAATAAGCCTTAATATTGGTCAGATTTCAAACCACTGAAATGCCTTTTCGGTTTTATTAAGGATAGAATGGCTTAAGCTCACCATTTTGGGAAGAAAAAAATCTAGATAAATTTAGACAGAAAAGCAAGGAAATTTTCTTGCTGATAAAAATGAATAGATCCAATGTGCAAAGCAATAGGGTATGCTAAGATCATTAGTCACGATTTGCTGCTTTTTTAATGTGGCCAGCCTTACTAAAATATAGGTACATATACATGCGTGTGAGGGTGTGTACGCATGTGTGCGTATGTGTGTATTTTAACGTACTAAAAGGACATACCACCACCAATTTCCTCACATTTAAATGTCTTCTTTCTTACTAAGGTTTCCTTTCAGAACAAAAGGTTATTTGTTGATACTGAGTCATTGTAAGTAGCATGCCAGATGGGGTACAGTCATTTTCTCATGCTGATGTTTTCCTAAGTTATCCACAAGGACTTCTTCAAACACTGGGTATATGATGGGGGGAGAGGCCGAAACAGGAAAAGAACGTACAGTAGTAAAAGGCAGTGGGTAGACAAAGTACAGTATGGTGGTAACTTGAAGCTCTTGAGCTGAGGAACCACAATATCCGTCCACTGAAGAGCTAGTTACAACATGCCACTATCATGTCCCCCTAATCCTCTGAGACTCAGAGTCGCTACCTTTAAATGTTCAGACAAATCTTAACTAATAGCACATTAATCTGCTTCATTAAGCATTTTTCTTTAAATAATGAAATCCATTTCCTTTTTCTGTACTGTAAGTGCAGTTTCATTTATTATAAAATCACATATACTTTCTCTAAAGTTTACATCTTAATTTACTGTGTAATTACAGTGAAAATGACATTCTGAGATTTTTGCAAGTGGGCCCTGATAAATTGCTTAGCATGGTGTCTGAGACAAAATCAATACTCTAAGTGATCATCAAGTAGGGACACTTTGAACCAGCCAGCTGCCCTGACAATAACTTTGGAAGGTGAGCTAGCTTAGCATTACTTGATAAAAATCACCATAAAAACACTGGAGGGCAGTTCTTAGAGTCATTAAAATATTTCAAAGGAAGAAATTCCATTAACTCAAGGGTTTCTCTCAGTAATAGCTTGGTCTGTGTACAGTTTCAAGTTTTAATTGCATAAATATTTCTATTCTCTCTCCACTGCACTCCATAAAGTATTTTTAAAATTCTCAAACTATATGCATTCTTTCATCTTACACTTCCCCAAATGCCCATAATTTGACCAATATGCTTTGCCTTGTTAAACTGTTTCAGAAGGACAATAAACACATATTGAAATACCTGGTACATTACTTACTGTTTTCTCTGGTTACTTAGTGCTACCTCCAGCCTCCTAGTTATCCACACTTCATTCTCTATGACAACAGCAAGAAAACAGCTACATGCTGTTGTGGATTTTAAACTAGGCAAGTGTCATTACAGTCCTAAAGCATGTCTGTGGTTTCCAGAAGACATGTGCCAGTGTTTCTGTTACCAAGGGCTCTCTAGTTCCCAAGAGTACCGAAGTGTGTTACAGATCCTACGTGAATCATTCAAATACTGACAATAAGACACCCCTTCAAGAGCCCACAGCATATGCCATGCTTTTCCTTTGAAAAGCACTGTAAATCGCTAAATTGAGAATTATTCAGTGAATTACATAGTTCAAAAATGTGTGATGTAAACCTACAGCACATAAGACGTTACCATAGGGTCACCGAGGATACACAGATATGTTTCAGAGACAAGCATTAACCTCAAGAGTCATACAGTCGATTTGGAGGAAAAATATGTGCAAATGAAAATTAAATAATAAAGAATTAAATGAGAATACAATAATGTAAGAGGTGTGTTCTAGCTCAGTGCTTATAGGGGATAATCAATACTTATTTGTTACTATGAGTAATATACTAGCGGAGTTGTGCATACAAATGAGTTTCTTAAGAGTCCACTGGGGAGCATCACTGCGGAGTGTTCAGGAAGCTTGCGTGAAATTGTTGTGGTGAGGATGGGTAGGGCTTGAGAGAATGGATTTAACCAAGGCAAAAACTCCCTTACTTTAAACCTACCAATTGGGAATTATTGGGTTGAATAGATTATAGTCCCACTTGAATGCTGGCCTCTGAATGGCCATATCATTGTCCTTCTTTATTAAGAAAATAAAGAAAAATGACCACCTGGGCTTCATTGAAACTGAAATGGTTATTAAAAAACCAAGATGTTTAAGGTTTTCCAACAATTAAACTTATCTAGATGCCCCAGACTCTCTGATATTTTTTTCTGGCATATTTTTTTTAACATTGTATGCCACATTAATTGCAGATTTAAGTGCAGGTGTAAGAAAAAATAAAGAGATATCCCATGTACCTTCTACCCAGTTTCCCATACTGGTAACATCTTGCAAAATGATGCTGACCTTTTATAGCTACAGCTACCCACTCCCTCCTTAATCCCTGACAACCTATACTCTCTTCTCCATTTCTATAATTTTGCCATTTCAAAAATGTTATATAAATGGAGTCATAGAGGGTTTTTTTAAATGTTTTTTGATTGTCTCTGTTAAGTCAGCATAATTCCCTGTAGATTCGCCCAAGTTATTGCATGTATCGATAGTTTGTTCCTTTTTATTGCTGCATAGTATTCTGTAATTTGTATGTACCATGGTTTGTTTAACCATTCACCCATTGAAAGACATCTGTGTTATTTCTGGCTTTTAGCTATCATGAACAAAGCTGCTATAAACATTCATGTACAGGTTTTTGTGTGAACATAAGTTTTCATTTCTCTGGGATAAATGCCCAGGAGTGCAATTGCTGTTGTATAGTAGTTGCATGTTTAGTTTTTCAAGGCCTGCCAAACTGTTCTCCAGAGTGGCTAGACCATTTTACATTCGCATCAGAGATTATGCATGATCCACTTCCTTGGCATCCTTACCCATCTTTAGTGTTGTCAGTATTTCTTATAATAGTCGTCTAGACACATGTGTAGTGGTATCTTGTCGTGGTTTAAGTTGCATTTCTCTAATGGCTAACGAGGTTGAACATCTTTTCCTGTGATTATTTGTCATCTAAATATCCGATTCCATGAAATGTTCAGGTCATTTTTCATTTTCTAATTGGATTATTTGCTTTTTTACTCTTGAGTTTTAAGAGTTCTTTATATTTATAGATATTAGTCCTTTGTCAGATATGTGGTTTTCAAATGTTTTCTTGCACTTTGTAACTTGTCTTTTTATCCTTTTAATATGGTTGTTAGCAAAGAAAAAGTTTTAAATTTTGAATAAGTACAAATCAGTAATTTTTCCTTTTATGAATCATGCTTTTGGTGTCAAGTCTAAGAATTATTTGCCTATTCTTAGATCCTGGATATTTTTCCTGCATTTTTTCTAAGAGTTTTCTAGATTTACCTTTAACATTTATGCCTATGATCCATTTTGAGTTAATTTTTATATAAGGTGTAAAGAGTTAGGTTGAGGTTTATTTTTATGCCTATGGGTGGGATACTCATTTTCTCCAGCTCCATTTATTGAAAAGGTTATCTTTCCTTCATTGACTTGCTTTTCCAACTTCACAAAAAAATCAGTTGGGCATATTTTTTGGGTCTATTTTTGAGTTCTCTGTTCTGTCCCATTTATATGTCTATTCCTCCACTAATACCACACAACCTTGATGACTATAGCTATATACTAAGCTATATATATATATATATAATCAGGTAGACTGATACTTTTAACTATATTATACTTTCTGAAAATTCTTTTAGCTATTGTAGTTCACTTGTTTTCCATACAAATTTTAGAATACTCTTGTCAATAGCTACAAAAAAAATCTTACTGTGATTTTGATAGGAATCGTGTTAAAACTGTATAATTAACTTGGACATATTTTACCTCTTTATTATTGAGACTTTCAGTCCATGAACACAATAAGACTCTCTACTTATTTAGATATTTGAGTTCTTTTATCAGCATTGGATAGTTTTCAGAATACAAGTTCTATACTTTTTTGTTAGATTTGCAGCTAAATATTTCATTTTTATGCAATTGGAAATGGCATTGTATTTTTAATTTTAGTATCTACATGCTCATTGCTAATAAATAGAAATATAATTGATTTAAATTTTTTTTATTTTTGAAGAAGTTTCAGACCACACAAATGCCACATCAAAAATATAGTGGACTTCAATACACCCCACCCCTCCCTCTCCCACACACCCCTACATCAACAACATCCTTCACCAGTGTGGCACATCTACCATAACCGATGAACACACACCGAAGCACCGCCACCAACCATGGACTGCAGTCCACACCACAGTCTACGCTTTGCCCCACACAATCCCATAGGCCTTGACAAAATGTACAATGGCCTGCATCCATTACTGCAATGCCATGCGGAAAAACCCAGTGTCCCCAAAATGCCTCTATGCTACACCCACTCTTACCACCCCCACTTCCGAACCTCCGGTGGCCACTGCCTCCACATCAATGACACAAATTCCTCCATTGCTGGAAAAACAATAAGTCCACTTTAGGCCATAGTTGCATTCTCCCCCCTCCATGTTTGCCCACACCCCAATCTTGAGGATCTTAGGATGGTGACACCCACTCCACCCCCGACCGAGAGGGGACCTACAACCCCTGGGGCAGATGAATGGAACTGTCCCACCTGTTGTAGACAATCTCTATCCTCTGGGACAGGCACTGTCCATAATCATCCCCCTGCCAATTGTCCTGGGCAAGGACAAGTCCAACGCACCGGAGAGCAGGTGCTGCAACTTTTCTGGGACCCAGGGCCCAACTGGCACAGGAAGAGACTGAAGATTAAGTCTCCGGGACACACACCCAACAAGTATAGTGCTAATCATAGGCTCAAACAAAAGGGGCAGGAGAGCCATGTGCAGGAAAACTATAATTGAGTCTAACTCTGTCACCCTGGGGAGCATACACTCCAAAGTAAGGCTCACTGACAGGGTGCAAAATCCCAAAGACTGTCCACCATGCTTATAATGTCGAGATGTCCCCAGAGCCCTCAGGAGCCCCACCTTTTGAGGCACTCTCTACAAGAGCAGTCAACGAGACCCTGCCCAGACGAGCATAAGCGCAACCCCTGGAATACTTCCTGACTCACCCCAAAATCTCTTAGCCATAAAAACTCATTTGTACCCAATATTTCCCCCTTTTGGTCATGGCCTCCCTCCAGATGCATTGCCAGTCAGCACTTGGAAATAATTTCTGGGTGCCAGGGAGGTCCATTCCTGGGGGCCATGTCCCATGCTGGGGGAAAGGCAGTGGCATTTACATGCCGAGCCTGGCTTAGAGAGAGGGCACACTTGAGCAACAAGGAGACTTTCTGGAGGTAACTCTTAGGCAATACATAATACTAGGCCAAGTTTTAATTTCACAAAAAAAGGTTCATAAGTACAACCATCAATATCAAGGGCTGGCACAAGGGTCTGTCCTCCCTTGCCAGGCACCACCCATGCACTAAGGGGATTCCTGCCCCTCTATTAGAGAATGTAGCAGGATTTCCCAGGACGGAAATTCAACATTTTTCAGCCATTGTGTGGGTCTCCACCCACCTAGAAAATGCCCCATGACCACCTGAACATATTCCTATGCCATAGAGGCATAGTAGTATAATTGATTTTTATATTTTTATCTTTGTGACCTTACTGAAACCATTTATTATTTCAGGAACTTTTGAGAGATTCCTTGGGATTATCTATGTAGACAATCATTTTATCTACAAACAGGGACAGTTTTATTTCTTTTCCAACCTAGATGCCTATTTTCTTCTTACCTTGTTATGTTGGCTAGAATTTCCAGCACTCTGTTGAATAAGAGTTGTTAGTGTCAATATTCTTGTCTTATCCTGATTGTAGGGAGAAAGAATTCAATCTTTCAGAATCTCTGATATTTAAACATTTTGGTTAAGTATTATGTCAGGTTTTTTTTTCACAATAGGTAGAGGAAAGGCCGCATTTTAAGATCTTATAACATAGTACATACATACATAGGTTTGGGGATTATTCAGAGCTAGATGTGATTCCACACTCTATTTCCTCCTAGCAATGTTACCTTGGGTAAATTTCTTAACCCCTCTAAGTTTCAGTTTCTTTCTCTGAAAAATGGTACAATGCATACATTCATTAAATGAACATTCATTGAGTGCCTACTATGGATTAGGCACAATTTTAAACAAAAATCCTTTGTGGAGCATACATTGTGATTGGAGGAGACAGATAATCAATAAATATATAAACATATAAACTTTTTACATTAGAATGTGAAAAGTTCTATGAAAAAAAAAATGAAACAGGGGAGGAAGACAGGACATACTGGAAGAAGGGTTGAGGGTAGTTGCTGTTTTAAAAGGGGTCCTAGAAGGACCCCATGAAGAGGGACACTTAATGAAGTTTTTAAAAATATCTTACAGAGTTGTAAGAAATGAATGAAATAATACTTTCAAAATGCTTAGCACAGTATTTATTACATGGTAACTTAAATTTTAGCTATTACCACTGTAATTGTTAGAACGATGAGTATCTAAGATAGATTCTCCTATAATAATCTATTTAGATCAGTGAGTCTCAATGGGAGGAGGCTGGTGATTTTACCCCACACCCAGGAGACAATTTGACAGTGTCTGGAGATAATATTTGGTTTTCACAACTGAGGAGGTGCTACTGGCATCTAGTAGGCAAAGGGTAGGAATGCTGCTAAACATCATACAATGCACAGGACAGCCCTCACAACAGAGAATTATCGAGCCCCAAATGTCAATAGTGCCAAGTTGAGAAACCTAGATTTAAATGGATAATAGATGTCTATGTATGAATGTGCTAAAAATAGTTTACAATTTATCAGTAAATGTTTATAACCCCCTTTAGCCCTTGGCTTAATCCCACCTTCTCCAGGCTTCTTCAGTTGGCCTCCTCAAATTCAGAACTGTCCTTAGCCTGGCATGTTTGAAATAATATGTTAATGTGTGCTCATAGATTTTAATTGGGTCCCCAGCCAGATAGTGAATGTTTGGAGGCAGAGACTGAATATTCCTTGGAATAGCTCTATTCTGCCTAAGGATAGTCACCAAATACATTTAATAGCTCTTCTTTTGACTTTGCTTTCTTGGTCCCAAGCTTTGGTTACTTTAAAAATTCATGTTTTTCTTTATGCCTATTCATCAGCTCTTCAGAATTAATGATTTGGCAATTTGTCCATCAATGAGGTTAAATAACTGTGCTAGAAAATGGCTGCTCTGCTCTCAAACTCCAGAAAGTTTTTTGGCTATATACTCATGTCATCAATATTATCTGTTAAAAGTACCCCAAACAGTAATGTATATAATTCAACATTAATATAAATTAATTTTTGTGTATACTTCAAGATATGTATATATTTCAAGCATAATACAATTTAATTCTAATTTTTAATATAATATAATTTTATACCCCAAACAGTAATGTATAAACTTCAAGAGATGTTTGACTACAGATCCTTTCCTAAGGGTATGACTCAAAAGCAGAATCTCAATTTATGAAACTCCAGTGACTGTGTTGGTCTTCTAGGATGTTTGTCAATACACAGAGCACTTTTACAGCATAACTCCCTGGTTTTGGAATATGGAGTTTGAAATGTTCAGGAGTTAACTCCAGATCATGTTGGAACTGTTACCTCAATATCAAAAATAAACTAGCCAAGAACTTTATCCTCATATATTATTATACAGCTAGTGTGTGCTTCTTTTTGAATAAGATTTGAAGGGTGCATCTGATTCCAGAAATGCCCTTCCATAGGCCCTCCATTGAGTATGAATTTACCTCCAAGACAGTAACTCCTTTGAGTTAAAACATTATGTTTCTCACATGAGTCTATCAAAATATAATGCAGATATGAGCACTAGAGAATTAATACACTAGAGCACTTCATCAACTCATATGTTTACTTGCATATTAATGTTTGGGTCTGAGGGGCAATAAATTACTACCATCACTAAGACCAGATGGAAATTAAAACATTTGCTTTCTAACTAGTCAAGATGAATTAGAGAACAAGGTTTAGATATTTGGTCACCTAAAACTGTTATGTTTCTGACACTAAAGCAAGACCATCCAAGGGATAATCTGCACAGCAGAAACTTACCTAACAAGCTACATGGAGAATCACTGTCTCATGCCACAGTCCTGTTCAAAGAGATGAAAAGACAAGCCACAGAAAGAATGATTAAATGGTGGGGAGACAAGCCAGAAACACAGGAAGTCCTCATATGGAAAACTGAGGATGGGGATACCCCTAACCATAAACATGGAAAATGGTACAAGCAACTGGCAGATACCAGAACAGATGGCCCAGAGGAGTGCATTTTGGTGGAGGCAAAGTGTTGTAAAGAATGAAGACCAAAGAAAGCCAATCTTGAGTCCTCCTTTTTGGGATTCTAAGGAATTCCCTGAGAAGGGTCCCATTCTGTAAGATTCTATAGTTAAAAGAACTGAGGACAGCCAGGAGTCCGTGGGCTAGGTTGGGGGACAGACTGGGGAAAGGTGGAAGGCTGAGTTTATGAAAGTTCATGTTTAGTCTTTTGTTTGACATTAAACAAAAGTTTATGAAACTTCATGTTTAGTCTTTTGTTTGACATTAAAATTTTGGAGCTTTGACTCACCCAGGCCTGGAAACAAAAGAGAAAATTTTTATCTAGACAGTGAGAAAAAAGGGACCAGAAAAACCAACAAAAAGGTTAGTTTTGCATAGATTGATTAAGGACTTCAATGAGAGTCCAAAATGTAGCAGTTAAGCAGCAATCAACACAACATTGGCTCTTAGGTTGACAGCACTTGGCAACAGCTCTAATGAATGTCTTACAGACAGATGGAATGATCCAGGTAAAAGCTGGGCAACACTCAGTGACAAATCTTTCCTCGGAGGAAGATGAATGTTTTAGATACATTTAATCATTTCTTCCTATCTTTGGCTGAGATTCTGATTTACCTCTTTTTTGATAGTGCTAATTTTAGGCTATCTTCATGAAATAATGCTGCCCATTAAAATGTCCTTGGTGCCAAATAGAAAAATGTGCTAAATAAATATTACTAAACAACAATTTGGAAAGAAGACATTTTCTGCATGCGTTATAAAATACCCGAGTCCAAAGCAGAAACAGAAGGAAGCTCTCATGAAGTGGACATGGCTTTTCCAAGAAAGGCCAAGAGAGTTTTTGTTGTATTTCTAAAATACAGAACCATTTAATACAGAAACAGAATCATTCCTATTAACTGTGGGTAAAGAAAGAGCCCACATAGCGGATATATTTGGTAGCTTTTTTTGACAGCAAGATGTTTCCAAAAATGCCTCTGGCTTATGGATGAAAACTCACAGGGTATTCGGGCTTTCTTGTGTGTGAGAATAACAGGGCTTTCCAGCAGCTTCTCATAAATGAGAAACTTCAAATGCTGAATAGTAAAGAACTGAACTGTCTTGCTGATAATTTTACCAGTGGTAATTTTGTGCATGATGAAATTGGGAGAATTCTAGGTCAAGATTTCTTATTTTCCATGAGGTAACAAAGACAATGAAGACATGAATAGATCATTCTAGACAGTTATTATCCAAAAAGAATTAGGAGAAATTATGATTCAGATCTGTGTTGCCAAGGCAGCAATTCTGGGCCTGTGTGGGTGGGTGTGAAATCAGCAATAAAATTTGCAAAACTTCAAGGCCAAAAATCAGGACCAAACTCATAGACTCTTAGGAAAATAGATCATTCAGTGTACCCCATATCAATCTGGAATAGGCTATGATTATATATCTATGCAGGGAAAGAGACAATGAAATGTGCAATAATCTACTGGGGATCTATTATTATTATTATATTATTATTAGTGCTAAAATGGCAATTCATTACCTTTCTCTTCTACTGGATTGAGAGAGACTAAAGGAAAGAGATGGTGCCTTACCTATCTATGTTTCCTAATTCCTAGTCCATATCCTGGCATGTAGTAAATGCATATTAAACATTTGTTGAGGAAAGGATATTGTAAAGCAACTCCAATATATGACATCTGAGTTAGATGTGCTATATCAGCACTATTCAGTAGAACTTTCTGTGGTAATGGAAATGTCCTGCATTCTCCAATATAGTAGCTACTAGCCAAATGCAGCTTTTAAGCACTTGAAATGTGGCTGGTGGAACTGAGGAACTGCATTATAATTATTATTTCATTTCAATTAATTTATAAGTCAATTTAAGTTGTCACATGTTGGACAGTGTGGTGCTACACTTTGCCAAAGAGGAGAGGGAACAAAAGGTGTTGGTTTTCTAAATTATTTTAATATTATTTAACTCTTATCTATCCTCATTCTTCCTTCCATCCAATTTTTTAAAATTAATTAAAAATTATTTTAAAGATACATCGATTACATAAATGTTACAAAAAAATTTTAGGGGTTCCCATATGCCCCACCCCCCACACCTCCCACATATACATTCTTCATTAGTGTGGCACATCACCTGCAATAGATATACACATTTTGGGTCTTTGCCCCTAAGCATGGACCATAGTGCACATTATAGACCACACTCTCTCAACACAGTTCTGCATGTTTTATGATGATATGAAATGGCCTATATCTGTCATTGCAATGTCACTCAGGATAATTCCCAAGTCCCGAAAAAGCCCCTGTATTACAACTGTTTTTCCCTCTCCCTGCCCCCAAAGTGTCCAGTCACCACTGGCTCCACATAATTTTGTAATTTCTTCCATTGCGTGAATCA
>PVKH010037180.1:0-11505 GCA_004027955.1 Chaetophractus vellerosus | reverse complement strand
TAGCCGTTTTAAATAAGATGCTTTAAGATCAACATTTCCCTACAAGGGAAATGGCATGACTGTTTGTTGGGTAAAGGAGACAGGAAAATTGATGGATGCAGGTAGAGAGAGGGCTTTGGGCAGAAGGACACACAGTTCTGCTTTTACAAGCACTCCTGCTAAAAATACACGTATAGAAAACGCAGCTGTTAGCAGGGACTTCACGGTAATTACAGAACTCAGCATTAAAAGCTGTCATTGCTTAATAACCAATTCTTTTTAAAACAGGGAGAAGTGGCTCATAGAGTCCATGAAACTCAATCAGTGGTCGTCATTGCCTTGCACAAAAGCCATCAAGCCCGGTGTTCGTCATGTGTGGTGACGTCTGTGCACATACATACCACTGGCACTCACACGCGGGCCATTCCTTGTTAAAAAGGCAACAAGCACATTAGATGGATTTAAAAGACCACACTGCAGCGCTTTAGAAATCAACAAAGTATAAAGGATGTCACTTTCCTGATATCCTAATAACAACAGTATCTAACCTTTTTCTTTCTTTCTTTCTTTTTTTTTTAAAGCTACAATAATCCCAAATCATGGTTAATTATTTTCCTGGAACAATAAAGTTTGACTTAAAAAATATACTTCATTTCATATGTTTAGCACAAAAGAAACAACTGTTTTTTTTACCTCAAATAGTCATCTGCCAAAGAGAGATTGAGAACAGTAATCCTATGCCCTCCAGATCAGCCTGGTGGTCAAGTTTAACAACAAAAGTAATATGATCTTGATTGTGTGTAACGTGGGAATAATTTGATGACCATGGGACTTGACTTATGTGGTCTTCCTCCCCAAAACCCATAACCCCAGTGTAATCATAAGGAAAACCTCAAGACAGTGTTGGGGACTATTAAGGAAACACACAGTACTCGTTGTCAGCAGCAACGGTGACACGCAACATGGCCGCCTGAGTTTATAATGAACAGCCTGAGTCACGTTCCACCAACTTCTCGAAGAACAAGAAACACCAGTTTGCTAACCCACCCCCTTCCCTAGCAACAGCTGCTACCAACAGATAACTACCAAGCCACTTCCTCCTTCCTTTGAGCATAAATACTTGTACCTCACCAATAAACTTTTGCAGCTTGATCAGACCTCCTGTCTTGCTGTCGTTCTTCGTGTCTCCTTGTTCCATACCATTCTTTTTCCCACAGGCTCGGAGGCCCCTGTTGACTGTCCCGCTGGACGGGACAAGACAGTAAATGATCAAACACAACTTAGAGACATTCTACAAAACACCTGACCAAAGCTCCTCAAAACTACCAAGTTCATCAAAAACAAGGATAATCTGAGAAACTGTCAGAGCAGAGAGAGGCCTAAGGAGTTATAGAGAGTAAATGTAATGAGTATCCTGGATAAGATCATGCAACTAAAAACTAAGGAAACCTGAAGAAAGTATGGACTTTAGTTAATGGTAATGTATTTGTAATGGTTTGACAGCTTTATCTAATTATGAATTCCAAAAATATAAAGTGAATCATGCTTGTAAACTAATCTGTTCATCTGGGCATGACTGGTTTATGATTGGGGTGTTAACTGGGCCATGTCAGGAGGGCATTGAGCCCTGCTCCTCAGTGGGTGTGGTCTCAAGTATAAAGGCAAGGCAGCAGATTTGAGAAGCAGATTTTTGAGAAGCAGTTCTGATGTTGGAGAGGAGTGCTCCAGGAGAAAACAAGTGAGCCGTTCGCCTGATAGTCTACAGCTGGCCTTGTGGAGAGACGCAAAGCATAGAGAGCCTCATGGTCTACAGCTGAACTTGTGGAGAAAACAGAAGCTAAGCCCGGGAGAGAAACGCAGTCCCGGGAACAGAGGAACCCAGAAGCCTGAACCCTGGCAAATGTCGGCAGCTGTCTTGCTCCAACACGTGGACTTTGGTGAGGGAAGAAACTTATGCTTTGGGGCCTGGTAACTGGTAAGCTTCTACCCCAAATAAATACCCTTTATAAAAACCAACCAATTATTGGTATATTGCGAAGCACCCCTTTGACTGACTAATACAGTATTAATGATGATTCATTAATTGTGACAAATGTACCATACTTCTGTAAACTGTGTGTGGGGTATATGTGAACTCTCTATATTATCTTTACCAGTTTTATGTAAATCAAAAACTACTTTAAAATAAAGTTTACTTTTAAAAGTTAGTTGGGCATACTTGTGTGGACTGTTATTTTTTTTTAATTGCTCTAAAAAGTAAGTTTTTATGCTGGTAAGGAATTTGTTGGATTTGCCCCTACATACCAAATCGCTAAAAGAGTTCCTGGCAAATAGTAGATCCTCATTAAAAACTTGCAGAATAAATCATTGAAAAAATAAACACAATTGATAACATTAATTTAAGGCAGTATCACCTAATTTTCTATGAGAAAAGTGATGAAATTAGCATTCCTACATTCCCTCCTCCCTACCTTCCTATCGTGGTAATGGAGCTGGAAAAATGGTCAGCGGTTGGTGAAGGTGAGATTGATGAGAGCAATGCAGCTGGTTGTTAATGAGCTCAGAGAAGGATGGCAATTGTAAAAAAGATTGTAGGATGGTCTTCAGTGTCATGGGAGAATAACAGCATTTCTTCTTTCTACTACCTCCTGACCCTGGATACTGGAGATTAAAATCAATGAGTAGTTTACACAAGAAAAAACTTAGACAGATGTAGGGTCATCAGAATGTGGAGCAGTTTTATTTAAGTTGAGGAAATGGAGAACATCTTTCAGGAAATGTTTACCAATACGGTGATGTATCTGGACAATACAGTAGGGGTTCCAGAGAGTTCAGTGAAATATATGAGAAGGGGAGTCATCATATGGAAAACCAGTCAAGGAAGAGGAAGAGGTAAGACAGAGTCAATAATAATAATAATAATAATAGCTATCATTTATTGAAACTTCCTGTATTCTATCATTTGAACCATATACTACATTGCACAGGCAATGTTTTAGTAATTTTCCAACTCAATAAGGCAGTTACTGTTATCTCTAATTTTACTTAATTTTGTGTTGAGTATTGAATAGGAAGAAAAGAACATTTATAACATTTATACTTGGGTAAGCTATAAATATAATGATATAAAAAAAAAGAGAGAAAGAAAACAAACAAAAACCAAAATAATGACAGACACCAATATAACTATCATTGTGTTTATATTGATCTGGTCCTAATTCTCACCTCTATCCCCCACCATAGAGAATATATATATATATATTCCATTCATAACATTCCATTCATAATATATACATGTTATGAATGGACATGATATGTGCAAAGGGCACACCTTCCACTTCCCCTTTCTCCTTTCTCACTGTAAGATGGGTGCGGTGGAGAACCATTTTCTACAGGTGGGGAGGAGGACAATACCCTAGAAGTGTAACACTCACCCTATAGAGGGAGCCTAACATTATGCAGCCATCATATAAGCCCTGGACTGCCTATATTCAATTGTTGCATGAGAGAGAAATAAAATTCTGTTTGTTTAAACCACTGTTACCTGTTCTTTGTTACAGCAGCCAAATGTGCAGCCTAACCAATTGTGTGACTATAGCACAATTTGTATATTCTAATTTGGCGGACATTAGTTTAACATATTTTTGCTATGGCAAATGATACTATAACGAACATTCTATACTTGTCAACTCTGTCCACATAACTAAGACTTTCCCATATCAAGGTACATGGGTCCTGTGCCAGACCCAATGGGACAATGGAAGTTTGTTTGGATGCTTTGAGTTGTCATAATGTCATTTAAAGTTAAGGACCAAAAATGTTCAAGGCCCTGAAATGCTGGGGACAATTCCATATGATAAAGATTTGTCCCTTCCACAAGTCCATTGGCAAATACACTGCCTAGAGAAAATACTTTGGAGTGGCATTTCTGAGCTCATTAAATTTTAACCTTTATTCTTTTTCTATTATAAGAATATAAGGCCATAATTGTTCTTTTAATGACCACTTTAATTGCATCCCACAAGTTCCCATATGTAATAGGTCTTTATTTTTTAGTTCTAAACATTTGAAAAAATATGAATTTTTTTCGTGGCCTCACAATAGAGGGATCATTTACTCTGTTTTCTAAATTAGGACACTTTTGAGAAGAAAATGATGCACTATGATTAATTATGTGGAGATAATAGACACAAACCAGACAATTACAGACAAACGTGGTTATAGGTCCATGTACACATGAATTATTTGATTGTATATTTGATGTTTACCGGAAGTACATTTGAAATCATGAGTATTTATTGTTCCCTTTTTTATAATTAAACAGAAGATACCAAGTTTTTGAGAGTTGCTGCAACATTTTATGGCTCAGAATGAGGATGATTTCAAAAAAGTTGTGTATGCTTAAAAAGAAGCATATGCTCAAACTGAGGCTATTCTGCACATACCCATTAGATCAATATTGTTGTTTGTTCAAATCATATATATCCTTAGAAATATTTACCTGCTTTATAATTTGTAGGGAGAGGTGCATTAAAACTCACAATATGATTGGAGAGTTTTTACCTTCTTACACTTCTGTCTATTCTGGTTTATATATTATAAGACCATGGTATTCTTTGCACACAAATTTAGAACTGTTCTACCTTCCTCATGAACTTTAATCCTATATAATAACCCTCTTTATCTCTAGCAATTGATTGCCTTAAGCAATTAGTTATATTAGTATAACTAATATACAATATTTGGGGGGGTAGTATATTGTTTTCTAATCTCTTGCTTTCAACATTTCTGTATCCTTATGTTAAAGAGCATCTCTTTTAAGCATCATGTACTGGAATTATTTTTTCATCCAGGCTGTCCATCTTTGTCCTTTAACTGGAGATTGGTTTGTATCAGGTTCCCTTACTCTGAGACACTGAGGATGCAGTTCTTTGTGAATGCTTTACACAAGGGATATTATTTGACTCCCCACCTAGGTTGGGCCCTGGGCTTTTCTCATTTATTTTAGAGCCCTTTAACATCAAAAGAAAACGCAAAACCCAAGTTCATCAAGTGCCTCTATGGAAAAGCTGTCTCTTTTGCCTTGTTGGGTAACCTCAGAGGATTCCCCACTAACTTGACAGTAGCACAATGCATTTAAAAAATATCCCAAGTATATATTTTATCTAGCATTTTAGCTAGAAGGGGGTTCATTATATTTAGTCCACCATACTACACAAGAGATGGATCTCATAGATTCAGAAATTCAATAAATTGTCCAAGATCACACATTTAGTAAAAAGAATAGAATCAAGATTAGACCCTGGATGTGTTTGATTTTGCACTGTGTTGTCTACCTCCACTATTGCCAAAAGTTGGGAACAACCCAAATGCCCATCAGCAGATGAATGGATAAAGAAATTGTGGTGCATACATACAATGGAATATTACTCAGCTGTAAGAAGAAATGCAGTATTAACACATGGGATAACATGGGTGAATCCTGAAGACCTTATGTTGAGTGAAGCAAGCCAGGTCTGTATTGGCTTTTGTTCCATCTAAATGTACAAGGTATCGGTGGTTGGCCAAAGTGCATGAATTTCCTGCAGGAGAAGTCTTAATGTTCAAATCCTTCTGCTAAAATTCTCCATGGCCCTTCACAAAATGATAATTATACTTTGTCAAGCACTTGTAAAGCCACAATTAATCTTTTCTTTCCATTTATACTCAAAAAAGTATGTATTTAGATTTATACCTCAATTATCTCTCAGAGAAATGGATTAGAAAATTGAGAGATTATTCTTAAATGACTTTGAGCTTCTTAGAAGGAGATTGTGCCTGTAGCTTTCATGACTTCTTTTTGGCTCTAGTTTTTTAACCATTCTACAATGGGAATTTCTATGTGCTGGAGTATGGCCAACATTGATTTTTAATAGTAGTCATTTTTTAACTTGGGTTTTATGACCAATGGATCAGAAAGATGCTTTCTCAGAGAGAAAATATCATGATGGTATATCACATACACTTTAGATCTTGCTTATGTGGTATTTTTTTGGTAACATGTAGGCAAATTTTTCTTATAAAACCATTCATTTCTTAAAGAATAGTTTTTGTTTTCTCTCTTCTCTGAAAAGTTAGAGCAGTGCTGGATTCACAGGGGATATTTCAAAAGTACTTGTTGACTTTTGGTTAGACTTTATTTGCAATTCGGTTACCAAACTGGAATAAATGTCCAGTGTCCTTGTTTAATCTGTTTGAGCCCTACCCCCTTTGCCAGTCAATATGATTTCAAGTATGAATAGGCCTGCCTTCCACATCTTGGAGACAAGGCTACTTTTGCAAAGATCAACCATTTCCTTTGGGGAAGATATAGATAAAGGGGGAAAAATCTGAAGAAATAAGGACAAACTGAAATATGAAAGTAAGTAACAGAAGCACCATTGCCTGGGACAGATCTCACAGGGCTGGAGGGTGCAAGTCAGACAGAAAAGTATTACAATTTCTTATGTTTGTTCTTGGACTCAGCTTTTGGAAAATATGCCTGATTACTCAGAGTACATAATCGAATTTTGGAAGCAGCCATAAATTTCATACATGTTGACACCCTAAAAAAAGAGTGAAAGCAAACTTTACGGGGAAGATGAGATATGAAACAAACATGAGCAATGTAAAAATATTATCGATCCTAGCAACACTGCTAACCTAGTCACTAATGCTGGCAAATGTAGATTGGGCTAAAGGCAACTTCATACCGGGCCCATTAAGGAGAGCAAACAAAGGGCTATGGTTTTTCAAAACCCGCTAAGCACGTCTGGCTAAGTATGTTCCATTGAGATGTGAGTCAGAGTAACAGGCATTGCCTGACATCCAGGCTCTGACAAATGACTGTATTTGTGTGTCAGTTACATTTTAAGAGGTTCTTCCCACTGTTTCACACTCATGTTGAAAAGAAATTGGAGCTGGAATTCTAGTTCTGGCTCCAATTCTTTAAACAAATAACGTCCTCTCTCTGGGCTTTCGTGTCCTCACCTGTGCTGTAAGCAGGTGGAACTCGGGTTTCTTGACTCTGCTCCATGCCACTGCACCTTCTCTCAGGATCTCCTTCGCCATTTCTCGGGATTATTTTACCAACGCAGCCTGATACTGCACTCTGTGCATTTCTCACACACCTTCCCTTCTGTTTTAAAAGCTCCTCAAGCTGCCTACAGTTTTTTCCAGTTCAGGTCCCGGCCAACAAAAGAGTTCTATGGTTGGATATACCTAGGCTGGAAGCAAAAGAAATAGGTTTGGTTAACTTAAACAAAACAGAACCTTATTGGAAGGAAGTAAAATGGCTAAGGGAACCTAAAGAAAGGTTAAATAACCAGGTTTCAGAAGGGACACTTTACCTAAGTTTCTCATTCCCAGGAAATAGAGGCTGACTGAGTCGAGGTCCGCTGTCCAGAGCAGGTAGGAGAAAGGGCTCTTTAATTATCAGTTCTATCAAGACTAAATGTAATGGGAAAGTAGGCTATTTTCCCAAGGAAAGACAGAGGGCTGTTACTAAATAAAAGTTAGGCTGGGCTGGCAAAAAATAAAAATAAAAATAAAAATAAAAAATTCCAGGCAATGGTTCCATTAACCGGGACCTGTTTTCTTCAGGTTTGTATGGCAAATGAGTCAGAATCATTTCCTGTCTGCTCCCTGGGTAGGGACAGGCTGAAGGCTTGGGCTTCTGGGATAGATCTCCAACATATGCTATTTCACATCCATTCCTCTGGGAAGGTTGTGAGTCCAAGTGCAAACTCATCAGTCTAACGTCTCCAGTTGTCTGTGGAGATATGATTTTAAATGTTAATAAACAGTTTACTCTGGTGCTTTAGCCCATTATAATCCACCAGCAATTTTCATGCATGGACGAATCTCTTTGCCTCTATCAACAACTAAGTCAAATGAGCAACTCCAAGGGCTTGAATTATGATTTAATAACATCCGATTTTAAGATTTATAAATTGGGTCAAAGCAAAGGGAACCTCACCTATTAGTTTATCTTCACTTTTGTGTAATCGCTTACATAAATTGATAGCATTTACATACTGACAGGAAACCGTCCTTCTGAAGGGCTCAGAACATTACAGAAATCTTATTAATCTGCTTGCTTTCTCTCTGAGATAAGGCGGTTGTCAATAACATCATTAAACTTTTTGAGAAAACGTGTTAGAGGAAATTTATGAGCACTGAAAGAATTAGCAATTATCCACCCTTTAATGATACTATAGAAAATCTAAATGTACCAGTGTAGAAACAATGGCCAACATATTGGCTAAATTGGCTCCTCATTTTCATCTATGAAATAAAAAGCTCATCATGATCATCCCAATAAAAACCATCTATTGAATACCTTTCTGCTAATGACACTTCTTGGAACTTGTTAAACAGGCACAATCCTCTCCATTATCATCAAACATTAATATTTAACAAGAGACCTCTTTTTAGATTCTGAATGAATGTTCACTAAATTTAGGGCCTGCGCATGTAAATTAACTGTTTTTTTTTTCCAAGAAGAAAATGGGATTCAAAGCAGGGGGTTCCGGAGGCATTAAGATAGCCTGATTTATTTATGTGGCATTCCACCTCTTAGATTTGATTTTAAAACTCTGAGCTCCAGTGCTGTCAGTCTCTCAAAATATAGGCAGGTCTGGAATCAGCCAATCTTGTATTTGTTCATATTTCATAGCACAGAAAAGCATTTTCCTATTGTTAGCTCTATGAAGAATAGAACATAATTTCCACCAGCCTGCTCGGGGGACAATCATTTGGCGTTCATAAAGTGAATTTCACCCGTAGGCATAATATTAAAATAGAATTTGTCTTTATATATAGATCCATTCATGTTAATCATGTCTCCAGAGGATTTCATAATTCTAAACTAATAGTTTGGTATCCGTGTAGGGTAAATGTAGACTCCATTTGCAGTGCGGGAGTTGTGTCATGGGACTCCTGCTGTTTCAAAAGGAGCAAATGTATTTAAAACCCAAACACACTTTTCTAGATTCAAGGCATTTCCAAACAGTAGCTGTCACTAGGGTGAAGTACTGAAACCTTTCTTTGGAATAAATTGCAACTTCTATTATTTGGTGACTTAACAGCAGACTATCCTGGGCTTCTTTTTCTGCAACAGAAGGGAATTCAGGTATATTGTCAACAATATCAACAAAATCACCTTCCTGGCTGAAAGGCAAGAGACACGGCTGCTTCAGACAGAGCTCACCAGCCTTGGCTGCAGTGACCATATATTAAACAAGTGTGTCCCCAAGTTCATGCTAGGGGAACTGGCGATGCATGTTTGCATCCTGGAAGGTTTTACATGAACAGAAACATCTAACCTCTGACAACTACACCTTCCCGGCTTGTCCTAAGTGTAGACGATCGGCAACTCTGTTGCAGGATTTCAAGTTCAGTTTCAGTGGCATTTCTCCAATTAGCTTCCCTTTCCCCCAGCCCTGCCCTCACTGTACAAAGGCTAGAGTTCTATAAGTGATTTTGTTATCTTCTTGTCACCACTCCTCTTACTATTGTGGCCTAGGATTAGCTTGGGCTCGATCATAAGACTAATGACTTTGGAAAAGATTGTTAAGATGTTATTAAACCAACACCTGGAGAAGAGCCTGATACAGCTGGTCCTTGGCAAGTGCTCAATTAATATTTGATGATTGATCATTCCAGTCAATTCAAAGCAAACATTAAGCCCAGACCTCTTCAGTGACTCCCCGTTTCCAATCAATGTAAAGTACCAGTGCATTCTGATTATGGGGGAAAAAAAAGAAATTGAGCGAATCCTTAGACAGGGGAGAAAAAATTTTAAGGGGCTTCAAAATTAAAACAAATATTTATGCAGAATTATTATATATTGCAGTATTGTTTATAACAGAAAAATTGATAAAAATAAACAAACACATAGGAGTGATTAAGTAAAGTATGGAACATATATTCAGCTAATCATGTTTAACCACAGTATTTGAGGACCTGGAATAAAACATGATAAAATGTTAAGCAAAATCAAACTAAATATATAGAATAGCCATGCTAAACAAGACTAAAATAATAGAAATACATAAAAACCTGGAAGAGTGCAATAAACTGTTGACAGCCATCATCTCTAGACTGGGGTTCTTTCCATTTTCTTGTTTCTACAATCAGTGTTTTTTTTTTCTATGAAGATCACATATTATATGTATGTGTGTGTGTTTCACTGTATGTATGGATGTATGCAGAGTTTTTCATACCTGAATGACATAAGGATCTCCTTCAAGGAAAAACCAAGACTATTTTATTGAAATATCACTTATATTTGCAACCTGTGAGCACTTTAGCTCTTTTGTGTAACTATAAAATAAAAACAAATTTAAAAATTAAAGAAAAAGGCAGGTTTCAAAATGAGCAAAATTTAAATCAATGATTTTGTCTTAATATAACAAAGTGTTGAAATGAAATGAAAAACTTAATATTGGATTTAAAAAAAACCAGGAATATCCTTAAATACAGTAAAATTTTGTTGTTTTTGTATTTTGACTTCATAAAAGTTCAATTAAGACTGTTTGCAAAATAATGCATGTGTATAGATATATGAATATACACCCCACTCACAAACATATACACATATGTATATCTATACACATACATATATTGTGTATTATTCAGGATTGTCGGACTTCATATTTAAACAACATAAGCATTAGTGAACAAATCTCAAATGTACCATTTTAATAAAGCAACATTTGATCAACTATTTTAGAAAATAATTTGACAGCTTTTTTTTAGATTTAAACATATTCCTACCCTTCGACCCAGTACTACATCCTAGGTGTCTACTCAAAAGAAATAGAAACATATGTCCACAAGAAGACTTGTACAAGGATGTTCACACACAACACACTTCATCCAAAATGGTAAAAACCTGGAAATTATCCAAATATCTGTCTGCAGGGAAATGTATAACCAAGCTGGGGTATTGTCTTAAAATAGAACACTCTTCAGAAATAATAAGGAACAGGCTACTGTACTGATAAATGCAACTACATTGTGAATCTCAAAAAACATGATATTGAGCTAAAGAAACCAGAGAGAAAATAAAAAATACACTATGATTCCATCTATATACATTTCAAGGAGAGTGAAATTAATAGGATGAACAGCAGAGCAATGTTTACTGCTGCTGGGAGGGGGGTGAATTGACTGGAAGGGGGAATGGGGGCTTTCAGAGGTAATGAGAAAACTGTGTCTTTTACATTCCTCAAACTGTTCATGTAGGATCTGTGTCAAATACACCATCAAAAATGACAGCAGAGAAAGTTTTTCATTTCTTTTTCCCTACTACCCTTACTGCTAATTGGTATCTATTAAATGTTGATGTATACAACTTTTAATGCCAAATCTATCACCTCAGGACTCCTAATGTTATAATCTGGCATGGCACCAGTTCTTTTGAGGTTTTCAAAAGCCTCCGATATACAATGTCAGGTGATAACTCAGTTCTCTCACACACACACCCTCCCCCCAATTACTCCT
>PVKH010037179.1:0-11503 GCA_004027955.1 Chaetophractus vellerosus | reverse complement strand
GCCATGTGTGTTGCCATGTAATGGAAAAGCCAAGGGACAAGGGTCTCTAGCAGCCAGCCCCAAAGTGCCACCATCTTCTGGGAGAACCCTAGCCTTGCTGACACCTCAATATTGCACTTCTCCTAGCTTCAAAAATGTGAGCCAATAAATTCTTGTTGTTTAAGGCAACCCGTTGTATAGTATTTGTTTTAGCAGCTAGGAAACTAAAACAGAGTCATATTTTACTTCCAGGAACATCTCATAATAGCTTCCCTCTAATCTGAATTTTAAAAAACCCACAATTTACAGTTACTTTCACAAGAGATAACCATAAAATAAGATTCATAACTTGATTAAACACAATTATTATTGAAACAGGTGAATTTCAAATTAAGAACCCTTCAAATGACTTTCTGTCTCCTTTAGGATAAAGCAACAAATTATATATGTCCTTAGACTTCGCTCTAATCTTTACCTTGCAGCTCACACTCAATTCTTTAAACTTCTGGGACTTCACAAATAACGTTCCTTCTCCTGAAGGACTCTATTCTCTAATTATTGTCCTCCCACCCTTCCCCGGCCCCTCTCCTCCCCCACCGTTATTCTCCCCCTTCGCCTGGCCTTTAAGTCTTAGTTTCAACTTCACTTCTTCAGGGAAGACTTCTCTAACAGATATTCACAGTGATGCTCACAAAACATTCCAGGTACTCACCTATATTTGTGAGCTGCTTTGCAGTTAGGCAAGTTATATGACATTTACAGGCAGTGGAAGGAGAGTGGGAAGGGCACATGGTGATTCCCTGAGCCAGTGAATGCTCGTGTTGGATTCTCCAGTCCTCTTTTCCTTTGAGGTGATAAATGGCATTCCAGATGGCAGACTCTCCTTCAACCTGAGCCCCTGAATGAGCATGTGGAGTACAGAGACCTTGTGTTCAATATCTAGCACAGATGAGAAAGAAACCTTTGCTGTGTTAAGTTTTGGTAGCTACTTTGTTACTACAGCATATCCTAATTAACCTACTACAGACATGCCCCCCTCTTATGTGCTCCCATTGTAATCTTTATTCCCTCTTTCTAACCCTGATTAAATTTCTAACTCATTTTATTTTTCTTTTTTGGAGGTTCCAGGCATTGAACCCGGGACCTCGTACATGGAAAGCAGGCGCTCAACCACTTAGCTCCATCTGCTCCCCAATTAAAGTTGGTTTTACCGTTTGTTTGTTTTTAGGGGTTTCCAGGGACTGAACCCGGGACCTTGTACATGAGAAGCAGGCGCTCAGCCACTGAGCTCCATCTGCTCCCCAATTAAAGTTGGTTTTACCGTTTGCTTGTTTTTAGGGGTTTCCAGGGACTGAACCTGGGACCTCGTACATGAGAAGCAGGCACTCAACCACTGAGCTCCATCTGCTCCCCAATTAAAGTTGGTTTTACCGTTTGTTTTTAGGGGTTTCCAGGGACTGAACCTGGGACCTCGTACATGAGAAGCAGGCGCTCAGCCACTGAGCTCCATCTGCTCCCCCTAATGACTCTTTAATGTGGCTCTTTCCTAGTGGACTGGCAGGTCCACGTGGGTAAGAATGACCCCCTGTTTTGTTCATTGTTGAACCCCCAGCACCTCGTACAGTAACGGGCAGATATTGGTTGAGTAATGCATTTTCAATGAACGTGAGAAAGGCAGGTAGGGATGCAAGCTTGTTATTTCTACGTATTCTTTGTCGCTGTGTACAGAAGCACTATATTTATAGTATATAGTCAAACCCCGTTATTATGAAAATTACAGAGACTATAAGCTTGAGACATTACATAGTAGGATAAATTCAAAGAGCTGGAAGGAAACAGATATCATCTAATTCAGGGTATCCTTAAGTGATGTCAAAAAGAACATCTACCGGGAGTATTTGTTAAAAATCTATTATTTGTTCAACAAATGGGCTCTGACCAACAAGACTCTACCATCTGCAATGTCACCTAACAACAGAGTGAGGAAAGGAGACCTGCCAATCAAACATGAGCTTTCGCTGGCTCGTGGCATTGCCACATGCTATCTGCTCACCTTTCATCGGCTGGTTCTTACCTACCTTGGCCAGAGTGAATCTCAAATTCTGATGATGGGCCCTGGATATACGCACTTTTATCCAGAACCTCAGGTAGGTTTTTGCATGCTGGAGATTGAGAACCACTGACAAATGGGTAAAGGCATGCCAAACGACTTTCCCGTGATCATGCTGCCACCCTCATTGCGCTACGGTGGCTGGTAACGAGCAGTGATCGTGTCTTCATGAAATAATTTCCAAGAAATAATTCCACCATGGAATTATTGTGTAGCCATCTTCCAGGTGGAAGTTCCTCTTAGTTGGCAAGCAGAATGGATAAAAGTGCCCGCTCTGGAGCCAGAGTCCCTGATGTTCAATCCTGGCTCCACCACTTCTAGATGTGTAACCTTCGGTTAGTTAACCTCTCTGTGCCTCAGTTTCCTCATCCAGTGGCTATAGCAGCTGCATCTATCTCTTAGGAGTCTTTTAAGGGTTAAATGAGATCACACATGTAAAGCTTTAGAACAGCACCTGGCACGTAATATACGTTGGCTACTGTTTTAGTGGTTATTGGTCTGGGTCCTGTGCTTTTTCCCATACATTGAAACACTTACCACTTTAAAGAGATTTATAGTAGAGGTATCCGTCCATGGGGAATATAATTATACCCTCAGTAAGAATAAATGCATAGTACTGTAATGGCCTTTATCTGATTATCTGTTATGGTACATGCAGATCTTGCTTAAGTCACCTCCATATATAAAAATGCGTATTTACACAGAAGAGACATTAATAAGTGATTTCTTTATAAATATAATTCTTCATTTTTAAGAAAAAAATTCTATGGGGTTAACTTGAATAAAAAGTTCCCATGGTGCATTGAAAATATGACTTGATATACTGAAAATGGGCTCACATAAAACTATTCAGAGATGCTTATTGAACAAATAAAAATTTTTTTTCTTTACTTGTTTCTCTCTTAAGGCTGCCTCTTAAGATAGCGTAGCATAGTTCTCACCGTTTGTTAGCAAAGTGTTAGGGCTCAAATTGGTCACATAGTGTGCATTGGAAGGTATGAGTTTAGGAGAGACAAAGATTTAGAAGCACAGTGCTGTTAGCGCTAAAAGAATATGAAGGAACCGTCACTTCCAGTGATTCCCAAGTAGCCATACATGGATTTTGCCAGCCTGTGACAAAATCTCCACTGGCCCAAATAGAAAATAAGGAGAAAAAATAAGGATAACACAATGAGGTTTCCCTAAATTTCTTCAAATTAAAGGACTTTTCTTATTCTGCTAATATGCCTTCTTATTTTAGGGGATAAAATGTCCTGTCTTTCATGAAATGTTAGAGGATATCATGAAGATATAAATATTGCTATCTTTAATTTCCTTACCCTTTAAAGTAAAATAAACAAAAGGTGAGCACTCCTACATTAGACTCTATGTAAAATTTTTAATTGTATTTTAAAAGTCTAGGAATAAGTAAAATCCAACCGCTGTACCTTCTTATGTTCTAGCCTTTCAGCCTGTCTTTTCTTAGTCATCTTGTTCTGATAAGATTTGTATTTATGACTTATTGCTAGAGATTTGCTTCCAGTGTGTAATAGCATTTCCTTTTATATGACTACCTTTTTGTTCCTTTTATAAACATAAACTTGTTTATTTAGTACCTAATTGGGTTGTTAGGACTAAAAGGTTATTTATTCATTTATTATAATGAAAAGATCCATTACAACTTGCTTTTCCTTATGAAAAACACAGAATTTGGCATTTTATCTCAAACAATGCCTCCACCTGAGGGGCTAAGGAGGGAGCTGAGGGTAAATTTGAGCCCAAGAGAAGTTACAAATCATTAAATGGGACGTTGACAGACATGGAAAGGTGTTTGAAATAGACTCGTTCCTTTGTTCCTTAAAATATAGCTTACCCTCTTACATTTTTTTTTTTCTTTTTTGAGATAGACAACGGGATAGGCTAAAAATTGAAGCAAGCCTCTTGCTGTTGGATCTTCGCAGGATACAGACTTGCACCCCTGTAAATGCCGTGTGAGTGACTGCAGAGTGTTGCCAGCAAACAGTTCTACTTTTGTATAGGCTGATGGTGCTTTTCTTTTTTTTTTTTTTCGGGAAAAAATTGGAAACATATCTGAGAGTGACTCTTTGTATGGAGAAATCACAGGGAGAAAAATCAGCCCCGCGATCATGTGGGGGTGGGGTGGGGGTGGAACCACCGCCAATCTGGTCATGGTCAGGAAAATGAGGACTTTCACAGCTCTCTTTGTGTGACTCGCTGAAGTCGGATTATCCTACCCCAGCGGGCAGGCTTGACCCGCTTTCTGCGGTGTCTTCCTGGCCCCTGAGCCAGACGGAGGTCAGTGCTCCAGCTCAGGTTTCACGAAAGAGCTCGTGGCCCTTCCATGGCGCTGCTCTATGGGTTTTCTCTCTTCACCCTCTCTGGTTTTCATTTTCCTCTTTCTTTCCTTTTCAGTGTGGAAAAAGTGCTTTTCAAAGGGCTCCACACGATTCCCGGTAGTCATTTATGCAGTTGTAAAGTGTTTTGTTTTTTAACTTTAAATGGTTATATAAGTCCATCCTGTGTTCAGGTCGTTTCTTTTTTTTTTAATTTATTATATATATATATATATATATATATATATATATATATTTTTTTTTTTAGGATACATTGATTACATAAATGTTACACAGAAATTTTAGGAGTGCCCATATGCCGCCCCCCACACCTCCCACACCTCCCACATATATATCCTTCATCAGTGTGGCTTTTCTGATTTGCACGATCCTCTCTATTTTATAACTGTGTGAGGACATGTGTGCATTCATAATTGGTCAAATGTGCCTGCGTATACGTATATAGAAATTTCTGTTTTGTATAAATGTATTTTCTATGCTTTTACATATTTATTTCTATATTTTTTCTATCTCTGTGTTTAATATAGATTTATTTCTATGCTTTGTGTGCAGGTTTATATTAAGGAATTTTTAAAAGTGTAGGAATAAGAAGATGTATAACATAAAATATATCTACTCATATATTTGAAATTCCATAATATCTTACTTATGGGAAAAGCCTGGGTAAACTTCCTCAAATAAATACCTTTATAGATAGAGAAATAAATAAAATATGGATTTAATTAACAAGCAAAAAAGGAGGGAAATACCTTCTGGAAAATAGCATATAATAAACCAGAGACGTGGAATAGCATCGTATACTCAGCCTGCTATTACCATGGCATATTTATACATCCTATATGCTTTCTTAGCCAACGCGGCTAAGCTCATGGACTAGAGGTAATTAGCATCTTTTCTGGATGTAGTGAATTGTCCTGTAGCACTCTTGCTAATGAATGATGGGGAAGTATACTTGCTATTAACTGTAAATTTAGAAAAGAAAAAAAAAAGTATAACCCAGTTCTAGGCAGTCCTGTTGTGACATGGTTTCTTTTAATTTTTCTCCTCTCTTTTTTATTTTTAATTTGAAAAATGCCTCTCTTATTACCTGTGGTGGGCTCTGAACACTCACGCACTATTCTGTTGATTGCCCTGCCTTCGGAGACTGCGCATTTAAACTCCATTTGCTGCAGCAGGTCCAGACAGGGATTTGGAGACAGCACCGCTTAGAGGTGACAGGTCCCTCTAAAGAGAAGTGCCCAGAGCCACCTCCCTTGGGAGTGGTCTGGAGGGGGCTGTGGGACAACTGGAGTGGCACATACACAGGAAAACCTGAAAAGCAGAGCAAGATTCCTTCCCTCTTATTTTTCTTACAAGAGAGATAAAGGCCATGAGAATACGCTGATATTTGATGAATTGGTTCTATTCAGAGGAGTGCGATCATTTTAATGTCCTTTTTTTTTTTTTTTTGAAAATGCACCCACAGTCTCTGAATTCCCATTAATTCAAAGTTCAGATAAAGCTGATGAAAAGCATCTGCCATCTTGATCGTTGCCATGGCAGATGGCGCCAGCCTTTATGCTTTTATCAGTATGAGTATCAGAACACACTTTGTGTTCCAAGCTGAGATAAAAATCACTGAAGCCGTACCTGGAAGAGGCTGGGCCGCCCGTTCTGCGTCTTGATGGAGCTGCTGCCTGAGAGCCACGCAGGGCACTCCCCTGTGTCGTGGTTCAGCCTGGCCCCGGGGCACCCCGGAGCCACGTGGAAGGGAGGAGCCCCCTGAGCCCCTCCATCACCGCTGCCAGCGCTCCAGGGCACCTGCAGCTTCCTTTCCGCACCTGTATTCCCACACTGGGGCGCTCGCCTGCATGCTCTACCCCCAGCTGCTGCCGCCAAGTGCCACATGTTGGTGACGCAACAAGAAACCGGAACCACCTCGACACACTTGGCCTCGTCCCCAGGTCCGCAGCCTGGCCCAGTCGGTCCTTGTTTCTTCCAAAGGCCCCAAAGATGCGACTTTACAAAGTTAGCGCGCTCCCACCAGTTCTTTAGTGTGCATCCCCAAACATATCGACAGGTCCCGCCCCACTTCTTGCTTCCCCCCTCTTGAGTTGTGTGTGCAGTTATTTTGGGTCACATTGTTGCTTGGTAAATAGAGGGGTTGTGAGGTCTTAAGCTATTGTGCAAGTGTTAAGGACACAGCCTGGAACACCGTTCGGCTGGTGCCTGGGGGGAGATGGACAGTAACAAAGAGGAGGTGCTTTAAATTAACTAAATATGTATCTTTAGGGCGTTAATAAAAAGGGTTGGGAGCCATGAGAGTTGGCTGCACTGGCTTTCCGGCACCTACAAGAACACTTTAAAAGAATTAAAAAAAGAAAGAAACCCAAAACTGACTCTCACTAGCGAGCCGAATTGGAGCCAGAACTCAACTACTGACTCCATCATGCACTAACCGGTTTGGGAAACCCACCCACCTTCTCTAGGGTTTATTTTTCTTATCTGTGAGAAGTCGATAATTGCATCCCCCTCATAAAGTCACCGCGAGGAATAAATAAGATAATGTGTGTAAAGCACAAGATTATAAATACCCAATAAATGTCAGTCTTTGCTAAAGTTATTATTTCCATCAGTTCCCTATTTCTTAACACTGACGTAGCTTTAAAGGGCATATGTATCATTAAAAACTCTCTCGCCAGCGGTGCCTGCTTATCCAGATTTCTAAGGCTTTACGGACGATGGTCTCAGCCCAGCTCCAAGCCAGGGCACGGGCATGCTTTCCGAGTTGGTGGACATTGTGCCAGCCTGATTCTTACTTCAGGCCCTGAGCTGGATGGATGGAAATCAATAGTTAATTCACATTTGGTCTGGTGCTGGCTGGTTTACAGAGAGCTGCCACCGGAAGGTGGGGGAAGAAAGCCGTTACAGTTCCTTTGACAGAAGAGGCTAGAAAGGCTAAGAGAAAGGAAGGCGCTTGCTCTTATTAGAGAGTTACAGAGATGACCGTAAATCCAGCCAGTGTACCACGTCCCAAGCCCGCATTCCTTCTACTGTAACCTCAGTCTTTAACCCGAGGCAGTGCCCACCCCTAGCTCTACCAGGCTGTGTTATTGGCTCAGAGGAAGGCGAGAAAGAAAAAGTGTGCTTTCAAAACTATGTTCAATATTTGACATGAACTTACATTTGGAAATGGAATTATAAACATTGCAATTTTTTTTTCATTTTTTAACGATGTATTTATAGATCAAGGTTCTTTTCATCATTGTTTTGTTTTGGTTTTGGTTTTTTGGGTTTTTTTTGCATATGGGTCCCGTTGTTCTAGCATCTGTTGGAAACACTCTTCTCTCTCCATTGAATTATTCACCTTTGCACCTTTTAAAAAAAAATCAATTCACCGTATATATAAATGTTGTGTTTTTGGAGTCTCTACTCTGATCCATTGATCTATACGTCTGTCCTTTCTCTAATACCACGCTGTTTGGGTTGCTGTAGCTTTATGGTAAGGCTTGAAATCAGGTCATGTGAGTCCTGCCACATTAGTCTTTCTCAAAGCTGAAAACCACATAAGGTAAAACATAAATGCATTTTCTCAGCTGCCGTGTGCCAACCATACACTTACTTATTATGACACACTGACTGTCAGTGGTTGACCAAGTAGGGGACACTCAGCCCACTCTGGGGATTTTAGAAACACTGCAGGGGCAAACATGTGTATTAAAAAAGAAGATGAGAGAAACTGATATGAGTGTCCAGGGAACTGAAAACCATTTGGACCTCTGATCAGATGGAATATCTTATTAAGGATGTGGATATAATTAGCCTACTTAAATTTTAAAAAAAATATTTTTGTGGACCCCTCTGTTGCTCGAAGTTTCCAGGTATAACAGAACACAACTGATCCCTACTGTTCACCATGAGATAGAACTTTGATATCAAACGCGTTCCTTGTGCAGCACTCCCTTGTACTTTTATAGGTAGTTCCCTTAGGTCCTCAGGACAATATTTGAAGTGGGTCTTTGTCTCCTCATTCTGAAGATAAGGAAGCTTTGGTTTAGAGAATTCAAGTCACTGGCAGAGAGGGACAGAGTTACGACTCTAACCCATGTCTTTATACCACGCCTCCCATATCTTCACCTCAGTGCATCCCTACCTCAGGAAGTTCAGGTTGCCCTAGGTCAATGACTGTTGGATATACCCTGAAGGATATGTCCTTGTGAATATACCATCGCTGTCAAATTCAGCCAGAATCAGAACAATTTATGGGGAGGGATGGCTTGGTTTGATCGATGGCCAGACTCCATTGTGCTAGGCTTGAATTCAATCCTACAAATTCAGCTGGGGTGGGGAAAAGTAGGTAAATGCTCTTTTTAAAATGGTGTGAAGTCCATAAAACTCCCAACTGTTATCCCTAACACTTGCTCCTCCATCGGGTTGCGTAGAGATGCCATTGATTGAAATTTTTACTGTTGTTTTTTTTCCACTAATTTGTGGCCATCAGCCACCCTGAGTGAGAACTATGAGTTTCAATATTTGACAAAGTTTAGCACCAAAATTTGGCATCAAAAAAAAGGGTCGTATTCTGGAATCAGTTCCTGAATTTTACAGCTACAGAATAACTTTAACATTTGCTCAGCCCGCCGAGAAAGCACGTAAAAGAAGCTTTGTCTAAACTCGTGGTTCTCAAAGTGAGGCCCTGGCACCAGCAGAATTAGCTTCACCATCATCTGGAAATGAGTTAGAAACCCAAACTTTTCAGCCCTTCTCCACTATTGATTCCATTTCATATTGTTAGTGCTGGAAGCAAGAGAAGAGAATCTCCAGAGAAGGGCAACTTGAAAGGGGAACTATGTTGGATCGTCACCCAACTGCTCTGTAGTCACCAGGTGCCATGAATAGGTTCATACGAAGGAAACACTGACAATATCTGTTGTGGTTCAGGAAGCCCTGGGGAGTGGATCAAGATCGATTTGGTAAATGAAGTCACAAAATTCTGCTCAGGATGGACTAGTCCCAGGCTAACATATACTCCTTGTGCCTTTGGGGTGAGTAGAACATCTATTTTGATAGAGAATGCTCACTGTCGCCTCAAGGTTGTAGAAACTCTTACTGTGCTTCCTTTTTGAAAAAGATTGGGGAAAAAAGTCCAGCCACCTTTCTGATGGGAGAATCTGTTCTTGGAATGAGAAAATGTGTCTTTGGCTTGAGTTTTCAGTTTCACAAGGCTCTAGGTTTATACTTTCAGTTAGAAGATCCAAGAGAAACGAAGAATTATCAGGAATCCTCTTCCTTGGATGTGTTCTCCGAGACGGCAAGACCTGCTTGTTTTCTTTCAAGAAGGGATAGAAGCCAAGTCTTCCAAATGTATATGGTGTTTGGGCTGGAAGGAACCTTAGAAAGCATCCAGGCTTTCTCAAAGGGGATATCATTTGCATTTTGGTGGGACAGTACTTCCTGGTGAGAGACTGTACTGTTTTACAAGATAGTTAGCATTCCTGGCCCCCGACACTAAATGATAATAGCACTCCATAGTTAGTCTTATAACAAAATCCTGCCAACATATTTTCAAACACCCTCTGGAATGGTGCCCTAGGTTGCACACTCCCTCCAGGCCCTTGGCTTTATCAGCAAGGAAGCTAAGATCCTGTGGGTTAATGGCAGAGCCAGCCTTCCACCCAGATTTCTGAGCTTCAGTGCCACTTCAGTACAAGCATCTTTTATATTCCTTTGTCTGCATTTTTTGACTGTTTTGTTCCCTGCTGGCTCCCCCATGCTTAACTCTGCTTAGCATAGTTTCCTGCACATAATAGATACTCCATAAATATTTTTGAATGAATAAATGAGTAAATGAATTACAACACACTCTAGGATGGCACATCCGAGGTCCACTAAAAGCAAAGTGATTGACTATTGATGATTTCCAAGGCCCTAAACATAATCAGCTTCCAGGTAACCAAAAACGAAGGTCCATTATCAGAGCTGAAGGAGCCACGGAGCAGGAGGGATTCTTCAAGGCAGTCCTGCATTGTCATAGAAACTTGATTTCCAGATTAAATGTGGTACCTCTACTGATTTAAGATGTGCAGTGTTTCCATGAGAAGAATAATGCCCCCACTAAGGTCTGAATTTATGTACATAATTACGGAGTGTGCTGTCTATTGGGGGATCACGATGATGTCTCTGCCGCAGGAGAGTCCACGCCTGGCGCCACGAAACGGCCAATTCCATTGGAACTTCGCCACAGGTGCAGCACCCAGCCTACTCTTGCCTCTTGGGAATTGCTAATTCCATGAATTGCTCTTTAAAGGGTGTTTCATTTATTCATTTCCCCAATTAAAAGCATATCTAAAGATTGTTCCATGCTTTTAAGTTCACCCAAGAATATTTTTTTGTGTTCTGAGTAGATACTCAATAGTTTACACAGAGCTCGCTAAAGAATATAGCTTTTGCTCAGGAAAAGAATTTTGGAATGTGCTGGACTATCGTAGCATGCTTTGTTCCCCTGGTGTTATATTTCAGCGACGTGTCAGTGTTTGGAATCTCACCTGGCCATTCTGCAGCGGGTTCAGGAGTTGAACATGACAATGCTTCATAGTTCACACTGCATATCCGGGCAAGGTAGGTAAAGCTTAGGAAAGCAAAGGCACTGAGAGTTTAAACTGGTGGTTTAAACCTGAGCTCCGGTGGATAAGTCATTGGGGACAAGAGGTTACCCTTTCTTTATTGTGAGTACTTGGGAGCTGATTTTATTAGTATTACGCTTTAAGTAGCTTCAAGTATCTTACTGTCCTCATGCTCAAACCATTTTCCTACTAAATCTCCATTCTTATCCTCAGTTTTCAGTCTTGGAATCTGGGATATAGAAATGTTGGCTATATAAGGTGTATTAGTCAGGATAGTTTAGGTTATGATGTGATAACAAGCATCCTCCAAATCTCCCTTGATTAACACAATGAAAGTTCTCTTCTTATTTATGTTGTACCTAGGAGAGGGCCATAGGGAGGGCGTCTCTGCCACACTGAACTTGGAGACCCATCTTATCCATGCGGCCTCTGTAGTGCATGGCTTCCTCAGTCAGACG
>PVKH010037178.1:0-11494 GCA_004027955.1 Chaetophractus vellerosus | reverse complement strand
ACAGTAATGAAGGATGTTGCTAATGTGGGAAAGTGTGGGAGGAGTAGGGAGTGGGGCATATTGGAATCCCTTATATTTTTAGTGTAACATTTAGGTAATCTAGTATCTTTTAAAAAATTAAAACCTATATTAGAAAAAATATTTTGCGGTGATGAATGTATGACATGGTGATTATATTAAAAGCAATTATAAACTTTGGGTAAATTGCATGGTATGTGAACACATGTCAGTAAAACTGCTTTAAATTTTTAAAAAAATACATATTTTAGATCCCAGGCAGAATTCCAACTTTCTTTGCAGAAATAGAGCCAATAGTCAAATTTATATGATAGGATAAAGGTGTGCCAATAGTCAAAGCCATATTGAAAAAGAAGAATGAAGTTGGAACATTCACACTTTGTGATCTCAAAACTTATTATATAGCCATAGTAATCAAATCAGCATGGTACTGGCACAGGGAGAGACATAGATCAATGAAATCAAATTGAGAATTCAGAAATAAACCCTCCCATTTATGACCAACTGATTTTTGACAAGAGGGCTAATATGATTCAATTGGGGAAGAATAGACTCCACCAAATGTTCCTGAGAAAACTGGATCTCCTTTTGCAAAAAAAAAAAAAAATAGATGGGACCCTACTTCCCATTATATATGAAAAATCAACTCAAAATGGATCATAAGCCTAAATAAAAGAGCCTGAACTATCACATTTCTGAAGCATCTTCAGGACATTGTTATAGGCAATAGTTTCTAAGATATCAAAGCAAAAACACAAACAATAAAATAAATAATAAATAAGACCTCTTCAAATTAAATCTTTGGTGCTTTAACAGACTTTAATATGAAAGTAAATAAACAGCAAAACAATTGGAGAAACTATTTGAAAACAGATGTATTATAAGCATTTAATATCCAGAAATATAAAGAAACCATACTAACAATCTGACCAATTAAAATATGTGAAAAGAATTGAAAAGGTATTTCTCCAAAAAGATATACAAATGAATGAAAAGCTTATGAAAGTGCTCAACATCATTAGTTGTTAGGGAAATTCAAATCAAAACCACAATGAGATACCATTTCATACTCAGTAAAATGGTTATTAGTAAAACAGAAAATTAGTGTAGGAGAGTAAGTGGAGAAATAAGAACATTCATTCATTACTATTGGGAATGTAAAATGCTGCCCCTCTTTTTAAGTCCTCCATTAATAGGATTAAAACACACCGTAATTGAGTTTGTACACAAACAAATAGGAATTTTCACTTTAAGCTTTGGAAAATTGTATTTATTTATTTATTGTCTACAAAAGGTATAAATAACTTTATTATGGCAATAATTTTTCAAAATATTTTATGATGGCATACATGTCTACCTCCTCAGTTAGAACTTTTTCTTTAATTTTATTTTTAAAGAAGCTTTAGATTCCATAAATGAAACATCAATCACAAGGGGGATTCCCTTATACTCCACCTCTCCCCCTCCCACATTTTCCCCATTAAGAACATCTTTTATTAGAGTATTACATTTGTTACAACTGATCAATATGTATTGAAGCATTGCTACTAATAATGGCGTATAGTTTACAATATAGTTTAAACTTTTTAAGACACAATTTGATAGGTTTTGACAATATGTAAAGCGGTCTGTGTCTGTCATTGCATTATCATATGGAAAAATTCCAATGCTCCAAAATGCCCCATGCTACACCTTTTCTTCCCTCCCCTCCACTCAGAACCTCCATTGACCACTGTCTTAATATTAATGTTACAAGTACTTCCACTACTAGGATAATAATGTCTATTTTAGTCCATAAGTTCATTCCAACCCCCTTATATTTGTTCATTCCTCAATCTTGAGGATTTGGGGATGTTGGTGCCCCCTCTGTTTCTGATTGAGAGGGGGCTTAGATCCACTGGGGCAGATGGATACAACTGTCTTACTTGCAGTTGTAGATACTCTGCATTTTTGGGAATGGGAATTGTCCGTTATAATCACTTGTTAGTTGTCCTGGTCACGTCTTATGAACTGGAGAGTAGGTGCTGCTACACTGCTGAAATTCAGGGCTCAATGAGTATATGAGCAGACTGATTATTTAAGTCTCTGGGACATACATTTATGGGTATAGTGATAATCATAGATTCAAATACAAGGGACAGAAGAACCATGTGTAGGAATATTATATATAAGCCTAACTTGATAAACTGTGGAAATAGGTTATCATATATTCTAAAGTAAGGCACACACATGGAGTACCTATTTGCAGGTTTTCTTTGGCTTGATTCTAGTGTGTAGATGTCTCTAGAGCCTTCAGGAGCACTCTTGCTTGAGCTACTGTTTACTGAAGCAGTCAGTGAAATACTTCTGAGGTGTGTATAAGTGTAACCTCTGGAATGAACTCCCAACTCACTTTCAAATCTTTCAGTGATAAAAACTCATTTGGATTTAATATTTCTCCATTTTGGTCAAGGTCTTTTTCCAAATTCATCAATAGTTGGGGCTTGGTAATAATCCCTTTATGCCAGGGAGGCCCATCCATGGATACCTGTCTCATGCTGGTGGGAGGGGCAAAGTCGTGAGCTTATATGATGAGTTTGGCTCAGAGAGAGGCCACATTTGAGCACAAGGAGGCTTTCAGGAGGTATGTCTTAAACAATATCTTACTAGCTAAGTTTCATTCCCACAAGAACAAGGTTCAATATCATGGACCTGACGTATTGGTTTGTCCTGCTTCACTAGGCACTGCCCATGTATTCTAGAGACTCTTGCCACTCTATTAGAGAAAGTAGTAGGACTCCCCATGATGGGAATTCAATATTCTGTCAGTTATTGTGTGAGGCTCTACCAACCAAGACAATGCCCATGACCACATGAACACATTCGTATTCCACAGAGCCATTATTCTTGACTGTTTGGTCTCAATCTTTTTCATTGTGTTGTTTTTCTCCCTTTGTCCTAATAATGTTTGTGTTCCCAATGGTTCTAACTACACCTCACCTATTTTTTGCATTTAGTGTGTTCTCTAGATTATCTGGTCTACTTTGTGTTTTCAACTGTCATCCATTTTCTTGCAGCTTCTCAGAAGGTAAGAATTCAGTTTTGGATGAAAAAACATATTAGTAAACCATTTACAAATTTTCTATTCCAAATATATGAGTTTTTTATCTACATATTGGCTACATACACCACTATAATAACAAAATATGTATATTCAAAATAGTAAAATATTTAAAATGAAATAAGTGGTATTAAAATACTTTTATTTGATGTATTATTATATAAATGTGATATAAAATGTTTTTGCTTACTAAAATGAAAGTTAATTAAATTAATAATAATAATGTTATTTTCAGAAAAAGATATATGCCTTAATAATTTAATTTATTTACCACCATGATAAAGCAGTTATTAGAATTGTGTAAATGTATAAACTTACATTTCTAAATGTCTGATATAGTTGAAAAAGATTTGTCTTACTGATACATCTTTTCAAATGGGATAAGAATGCCAATTTTGAGTGCACCTCAGAATATGAAAGGGCTCATCAGTAGTTCTTGTGTTTGTTAAGGTGGTAGTGATATTTGAATCATTGGACCTAGATGATATATGGAATTAAGATATCTGATGAGAGTTGGTGTTTATGGAATGTTGTGCAAAGCCCCAATTGGAGAAATAAAACATTTACTTATATGATTTTGGAGTATATCAGTTGTAACAAAGGTAACATCCACACATAAAAAGGTATTAATAAGGCAAGAGGGAAAAGGGGGAGGGTGTTGGGTAAATGGGGGTCCCCTGTATTCTCTTTGTGACTTTACTGTGACCTAAAACTTCTTTGAAAACAAAATGAAAAAAAAAAGTAAGGCACTGGGAAATAAATGGAAGAAAGTGTCACTGTACATACAGGACACGAGATATTACGGTGATGAAAAGCAAAATGTCAAAAAATTTTTTTAACATTTTTCATTATTTTTTAATATCCCAATCTTTTAATTTAATTTTATTTTTGGTTTTTTATTTTTTTTTCATATATTTTATTTCTTATACTTAAACATATCATTATTATTTCATTTTTCCATTAATTGTAATTGGCTATTTTATTGGCTTCATTTTTGAAGAAGCTTTGGATCACAGAAGAGTTACAACTGGGGCAAGGGAGGATCATTGGTGTGGGGAGTCAGTGATGGGGGATACATGGGAAGGAGTTCACCTGGTCATACATATAAGGTATATAAATATGTTTTCTTCATGGGGCATTGTCACAGTGGGTGGAAACTCACATAATAACTGAGAGAATATTGAATTCCCATCCTGGAGAGCTCTGTAACACTCTCTAATGGAGCAGCAACAGACCCCCAAATGCAGGGGCAATGACAGGCAAAGGAGGATGATCCATTGATGGGCCTTGATATTGATGGTGGGCTCCTTACTGTTAAATGTGGCTTCTCTCTAAGCCAAACTCAGCATATAAATGTGTTACCTTCCCCCCAGCATGGGACATGACATCCGGGGATGAGCCTCCCTTGTACTGAGGGGATATTATCAAGCACCAAGTAGCAATGCAACTGAAAAAAGGCCTCAAATAAAGGTGGGGAAAGGTAAAGGCAAATGAGTTTATATGGCTAAGAGACTTCAAAGTGAGTCGGTAGATCATCCCAGAGTTGACACTTATGCACATCTCAGCAGGATCTCATACACTGCCAAGGGGATACTACCCCAAATAGAGGGGCTCTTGAGGGCTCTGGAGACACCTAGGTCCTATGGTCAGGGCAGATAGCTCCAGAGTTTGGTACATTGCCAGTGGGCCTTACTTTGGAGTTTGTGCTCCTGACAGTGACAGAGGTGGACTCAATTATGACTTCCCTACATGTGGTTCATTTGTCCCTTTTATTTAAACCTATACTTCCTGTTGGAGTTTGTAGGTGTACATCCAAGAGATGGGAATCTTTGGGCTGTTCTTGTGCCAGCTGGGCCCGGAGCCTCAGCAGAGTTGCAACACCTACTCTCTAGTTCATTGGACACACCCAGGACAAGTAATAAGGAGATTAGGATTGACAACAACCATACCAAGGAAATGAGAGAGGCTACAACTGCAAGCAAGGGATTCCCATCATGGACAGTATGAGATCAAAGCCCCCTCTCAATTAGAGGTGGAGTGGACATCACCATCCTAGAATCTTCAGGATTGAGGAATGAACTATGGACTATAGTGGACTTACTGGTATTCTACTATAGACATATTGTGATTCTAGCAATGGAAGAAATTATAATATTGATGTGGAGGCAGTGGCCACTGGAGGTTATAGGGGCAGGGAGAGGGAAAAACAGTTGTAATACAGTTGCTTTTTCAGGACTTGGAAATCGTCCTGAATGATATTGCAATGACAGATATAGGCCATGTTATATCATCCCATAACGTGAATAACTGTGTGGGAGAGAGTGTAGACCACAATGTGAACTATGGTTCATGCTCAATGACAATGCCCCAGAATGCATTTATCAATTGCAATGAATGTGCCACACTAATGAAGGATGTTGTTTATGTGGGAGGGTGTGAAAGGTGTGCTGAGTGGGGCATATGGGAATCCCTATATTTTTTGTGTAACATTTTTGCAATCTAAGCATCATTTAAAAAAAAATTAAACATAAAAAGAAAGATTAAAGTGGTTTATCCAGGATAAGGAATGAGGTGGGCAAGAAGAAATAGCAAGGTGCCCAGGCAAATACAACAATACCCCGTTTCATATGCCATGTTGTTCTGGCATGTCTACCTCAGGTCAATTTTCTGAGACCAAGCAATTTTCATATGAAGAGGGAGACAGTCAAGCTTAGGTTTTCATTGGCCAGATTAGTATGTTGATAAAAGGGAAAATATAATGGGGCTATGTTTAGCTCTACCCAGAGTTCCCTTAAAAGTTTTCAATAGGGGGAAATCCTCCTGGGCAGTGAACTGATCATCTCTTTCCATTGTATAGAAGTCATGTGCTCCAAGGTATGTATATATAAATTCAATGTGAGGTGAGTGGCTTATATGTTTGTCAGTGGCCTGAGAGAGGAATATTGTAAGGTTAGGGACCAGCGTATGTGTGTAAGAGTATGTGGATGGAGTTATTGGAGTGGATATGAAGGATACAGATCTTTATATGATGTGGTAGTGACCAAAAGGGTATAAATTCCAAGTAAGAGACACTAAAGAATTAAGTATACAAAATGATTAATCTGGTTGAAGTTATCCAGCTTCACTCCTCTGTCACACAAATATTGCCTTAAAGAGAACATGAATAAAGTGGTATTTTGGCTTGGATAGAAGAATATATGTGTATAATGTCTAGCTCTCATTTTTCAAAACTGATCTATGTTCTACTGCTGAACAGTGTCCAACTTGTCAGCATCAGGGACCATTATGGAGCTACTGATTTTGGGAAAATATTCAAGAACAATCAGCCCCTCAGTAGAAAATTTGCTTCTGTAAACACATTTTGTCCAGAATGAGGTAGAAATTCATCTATGTAGAAATAATCCAGGTATGGGTTACCTATTCCTTATGCAAAGACTCAGGGTGTACCACTGTCTGAAGCCTGACAGAGTGTGTATAATATTTCCTTGACCAGGAAACCTACTTTACAGCAAAGGGCACATGGTGTTGGCAATGACTGATCCACTGGTCCTACCATATTCCATATTATCCAGATTATTCAGGCTTAAAAATTGGTGGAATGGTCTGTAGAGAATATATCTGAGATGTTGTCTTGGAATGGATGCCCTATCACAATAGACCTTCAACTTATAAGGTGCATGTAATCCAAAAATCTGTGGACAATATATGGTGCCATGTCCTTAGTATATCACATGAATGGGTTCAGGAATGATCCATGTGACTCACTTGGGAAATTAACACTTTCCTGATGTCTGAACTGTATTTGTTGAAAGGTCCTAGACTCTGGGATAAAAGGTTTTTACCAGAGAGCACAATGAGAATACCATTATACTTACAGCTATTAAGCAAAACTGTGTTTACAGTAAAACACTCTAAAATTAAACAATGACAGATGTTTATATTAATAAAATGCCAATTCATGCGGAGTATATATCAATTATAAGCATTTATTCATTGAATTAGAGTCCCAAAATACATGAAGCAAACATTGACAAAGTTGAAGTTGGACTGTTCTGCAATAATAAGTGTTCTAAAATATTAGTTACAGAATTTAGCATACACTATTTTCAATACTGTATAGGACAGATAAACAACAGATAAAATATGTAGAGAATTTAGTATACACCATTTTCAATAAAGTATAGGACAACTAAAGAGTAAATCAGCAATTAAGCAGAAGGGTTGAACAACTCAACAAATAGTCCTTACAGACGTATATAGAACTCTCCACCAGCAACAAAAGAGTACTTATTCTTCCAAAGATCAGATGAACCATTCTCCATGACAGATAATGTTTGATAATAAAACAAATCTCATAAAATTTAAGTTCATTTACTCAAAGCTTTTTCTCCAGTCATGATGGAGTTTACTTAGAAATCAATAACAAAGAAAATCCAGAATATGCAGAAATGTGTGTAATTTAAATAACATACTTAGGCAAGCATTGAGTCAATGAAGCAATCACAGGGAATATCAGAATTTTCTTAGAGATCAGTGAAAATGAAAACACAACTTAACAATATGTAAGTGATGCAGGAAAGTCAGTTTCCAGAGGAACATTTTTAGTTGCATGTGCCTACCCTAAAAGGAAAAAAAGTTCTTAAATCAATAATCCAAATTCATACCTTGAGAAAGAAGAAAAAGAAGATCTAACAAAACCTAAAGTTAGTAGACAGAGGGAATTAAAGATTAGAGGAATGATATATGAAATGATGTATAGGAAACCATGATAAAATTACTGAAACTAAAGTCGTTTCTTGGATGAGATCAATAAAATTGACAAAACTTTAGCCAGAGTGACAAAGAAAAAAGAAAGAAGTATCAAAGAATTCAAATCTTAATTTTAAGTAGGGATATTATTATTGATCATTCAGAAACTAAAAGGATATTAAAAAAATACTAAGAACAATTGTTTTCCAACAAGATAATCAAGGTGAATTGAGAAAGTCTTAGAAATATATGTTTTAACCAAACTAACTCAAGAAGAAATTGATCTCAACTGAGAAGTATTGACATAGAAATTGTAATAAAATCCTCCCAAAAAATGAAGTCTAGGGATTCATTCCCTTGTCAATTCTACCACTTTTCAAAGAGTTAAAATGAATGATTCACAAACTCTTCCAATAAACTGAAGAAGAATATTCTTCCTAATTTTTTCTTTGAAGCTAATATCACCATTTCTTAACCTATATAAGGCATCAACAACAACAAAAAGGAAAATTACAGCCCAGTTTTCCTTATGAAGATAGATGTGAAAATTTACCCCAAATTATTATGAAATCAAATCTAATTACATAATAAAAGGATTAGATAAAATGACCAATTTGGTTTTTCCAGGTGCAGTGGTGGCTTAAGAAAATTGATCAAAGTAATAACAACATCAATAGAATACAGGGAAGAAAACGCATGTGATGATCTCAATTGAAACAGAAAAGTCATTTTACAAAATCAAACATCATTTCAAAATACACACTCATTAAACTATGAATAGTAGTGATCTTCCTCAACATGATAAAAATCACTCATGAGCTAGATAATGTAATTAACATCACACTCAATGGTAAAGGACTGAAATCTTTCTCCCTAAGATCAAAGTGAAAAGGGTGTATAGTAGCCAACTTGCTACCAAGTGGCTAATTGAACTTTTTGAAACATAGGTCATATTGGGACACCACGTTGGTCCCTCTCAAGTTGGAAACATGGCTCAACAGAGGCGAGGTCAGCCTTGAAAAGTGGTTGTCCATGCTGTTAAACACAAGCATGCCTCTATCCCAGGCAATATAGCCACCACTCTGTTCAAGAAACTACTGAGTCATCACTGATTGGCAGGTGAACTAAACTGGCTGAAATCAACATGGGTGAGTCATTCTAGCTACCTTGTTGTTTAGTGTTTCTTCCATGGTAGATGTTCTCTGATGGACATTAACATGCGATATAAATATCTCCATACTTCATATCCACTTGTATAGATCCATCCATATTCTTCCACAGGTCTTCTAGTCCTTGAATTTTTTTTAAAGAGGTACTGGGATTGAACCCAGGATCTTGTACATGGGAAGCAGGTACTCAACCACTGAGTTACATCTGATTCTTTATACCCTGAACTTTTAATTGTTTTCCCTTTAAGCCATTGATGACATCCAAGTCATTTATTCCTTCTGGAATTTATATCATTTTACCTTGGCCCACATCTCTTACATTCAACAGAAATGGATGATCAATCCACTGTCCTGAAGGAGGATTTGCCCTTATTGATGTTTCCAAGGCCACCCCAGGGTGGAGCTGTAGATCTGTAAGAATTTATTTCAGATTATACCAAAATACCTATCCAGACCATCTTAGAACCAAGCTTGGCCTCTTCCCTACTCTATCATTAAGGTGTTTTTGCTCCTTTGTCATTTGTCAAAATGAAACCCCATGAGACCAGAACTGTCATCAAAGGCAGAGAGGCCAGTGCAACAGGGTGAAGAACATGAATGTCTGGGCACCTGCTTGTGCATTTTTGTGTGTCTTATGATCCTGCTTGTGCCTGATCCTAGATATACCACAGCCATCTTATAATGGATTCATCCTTGGCCCAATGAAACTTATATTTGATAGTCTGACAAATTCCAGATGATATAGGTCAGTTCTTGCCTCACTGTCATAAGGTGGCCCATAGTCAGAAGCTTTGACTTTGGCAGGATTCATAGCACACCAGGGAGTTCTTGTTTCATAGTTTATAATTCTATGCTGTATACAAGGCTTGATCCAACATCAAAGGAATTTATGTTGTGATTCTCTTTTGGGACTGTCCAGAAACAGTCCATAAACTCCACATCCCTTCCTAGATATCTTAATGTGATAGGTCAGCTAATTCTTAAAGTCCATATGTCAGGACTGCTTGAACCCACCAAAGAACCAATTCTTCTTCGGGCACCCTCTTCTGAGAGCACTTTTGCTCCCTTTTGGACAGTGAGTCTGTGTGGTATCTTTTGAAATCTATCAGGCATTTAGAAATGTTAATTTATAAATAAATAAAATTGCTGTATCGTAGTGCTAAACTAAGAGTTCAGCAAACATAAGGCCCATAACATCAAATTCAATTTCTTCATATAACATTATCATTATGTTTTATTTGAAACTGAAAGAATACTATCTGTTGCATCTTTAAAAATTTTTTAATACTTTTTAATTTAAAAAAAAAACTTTAGATTACATAAATGTTACATAAAAAATATAGGGGGTTCCCATATGCTCCACTCCCTTTCCCTCCCACATTTTCCCACATTAACAACATCCTTCATTAGTGTGGTACATTTGTTACAATTGTTAACACATATTAGAGCATTGCCACTAAGCATAGATTGTAATTTACATTATAGTTTACACTCTGTCCTGCAATATATTGTGGGTTATGACAAGCTATAAAATGGCCTGTATCCATCATTGCAACATCATTCAGGACAATTCCACTGTCCTTAAAATGCCCCCATATTAGTCCTGTTTTTCCCTCTCCCTCACTTCAGAACCTCCAGTGGCCACTGCCTCTATATCAATGATAAAATTTCTTTCATTGCTATAATAACAATGTCTATAGTAGAATAACATTAAGTCTACTCTAGTCCATTGTTCATTCCTCAATCCTGAGGATTATGGGATGGTGATACACACTGCTTCTAAATTAGAGGGGGCTTCTAATTGGATGGGGTTATCTTGTTTGCAGTTTCAGACTCTCTCTGTTCTTTAAGATGGGCATTGTCCATCATCAGCTCCTTGATAGTTGTCCAATGAACTGGACAGTAGGTTTTGCAATGCTGTTAAGATTCAAACACTAACTGGCACATCGACAGTCCAAAAACTTAAGTCTTGGACATAAAACTATCAATTCTCATACTAACTATAGGTTCAAACAGAAGGGGCAGAAGAGTCATGAGTAGGGAAACCACAAATGCTGCATCTTTTCACTTTGTCATTTTATATTCTAAATTGATTTTTAGTCAATCTTGTATCAGCACATAATTTTTCTTCTGTATGCCTTTCATGATTACAAAAAAATATTGACCCTTTTACTTTCATTACCATATTTACTTTCTAGTAACTGCAAGTTTAAAAAATATTGACAGAGAAGTTTTAAAATTTATGCACAGAAATGCTACACTGAAGCTCAGCAATCACCAGGCCATCTTTCTCCAGAATCCATGTTACTACCCATAACATCATACTAGGCATAGCATGAAGAGGTAAAGGTAATGAGACAGTATAAACCTTTCAAGAATTAAGTTGTTATTTGGCCAGACAAATAGAACAGAGATTCAGGAAAGATGTGGATCAGCAGCATTCAACTGTCATTAAATC
>PVKH010037177.1:0-11496 GCA_004027955.1 Chaetophractus vellerosus | reverse complement strand
AGGGCGGCGGGCCGAGAAGCACGGAGCGTCCCGGGCTCATTTCCTCTCGAAACCCCCTGTGGAATTTCATTTCAGGCGGTGAGGAAATCGGAGCGCGAGGCCGTCGGCTGCTCCGCTGGTCCGGGGCGCCTCCCCCAGTCCCGGCTCGAGCAGGCAGCTCCCCCGCGCAGGTCTGGCGGTGTCGGGGGGCGGAGAGAGGGGGCCGGACTCCGAGCCCAGCGCGTCGGGAGTGAAAACAGCCTCGAGCTGCGGCTAGTACCAGGCACCGCGCTAAGCGTCTTACGCGTTATCGCTAATCCTCCCAAGTCACTTTACGCATGAGGAAACGGACGCCGAGAGGCTTGGCAATTTGCTCAAGGTCACACAGTCGGGCTTGGAAAGCCACCCTCTGAGTAAATCCAAACCCCGTGTTCTGGGGGTGCGTTTCTCAGTCTGCTGGGGAGAGGGGGCCGAGGTGACAGCTGCAAAGAGAAGCCAAGGAGAGGGGGCACGCCGACAGGGGAGCACGTCTCACCTGCGACAGGAGGGGGCCGATCGGTGGGGCCGCAGCGCCCCGACCCCAGCCCCGGCCGGCCCCAGCGCGCTGCGCTCGGGGTGGGAGGAAAGCGAGCGCCGGGAAGCGGGGCGGGGCGCTCCGGGGAGGCGGGCAGGGGAAGGCGGAGGCGAGCAGGGGCTGACCCTTCCAGCGGGAGAGCGGCCCCGCCTCGCAGCCCAAGCCCTCCTGCCCGCCGTGCTCGGCCATTGGAGGGGCGCGCTGTCCGTCCCGCTCCGCCGCCGCCCAGCAAACCTCCAGCCCCGCCGAGGGCTTGGGCGCTGAGAGCGGCGCGGCGCAGGGTGCTGGCGGGCTTGGCCGAGACGCCGGGCGGCCGCGGCCGGCGCCGGGTGGGAGGGCTCGCCGCCTGCAGCCATGACCCGCGCAATCTGTCCCTCGGCCCCGGCCCGGGGCATCTGATAGCCCTCGCAGCCGCGCGCAGCCGCCGGGGAGCCGGCCGCTGCCCCCTCGTCGCCCTTGGCGCCTTATCACACTCTCTTCCCCGGATCGAGAAGGCAGCGCGGCAGCCGGCGCCCCCCGTGCAAACTGGGGGTGTCTGCTGGAGCAGCCCCCGCCGCCGCTGCTGCTCGCGGCTCTGGCCATGGCCTGGCGGGGCACGGGGCCGAGTGTCCCGGGGGCGCCCGGGGGCGTCGGGCTCAGCCTGCGGCTGCTGCTGCCGCTGCTGCTCCTGCTGCTCCTGCGGCCGGCGCGGGGCTTCGGGGACGAGGAGGAGCGGCGCTGCGACCCCATCCGCATCTCCATGTGCCAGAACCTCGGCTACAACGTGACCAAGATGCCCAACCTGGTGGGGCACGAGCTGCAGACGGACGCCGAGCTGCAGCTGACCACGTTCACGCCGCTCATCCAGTACGGCTGCTCCAGCCAGCTGCAGGTGGGCGCCCCCCAGCCCCCAACCCTGCCGAGCTCCCTTGGGCGGGGATGCCCCTAACTAACTTGGTGGAGCCTTCGCCAAGTCGAGCCCCCCACCCTCTGCTCCCTTTCTAGCCTGCCTGGTAAAACTCTCCTGGAAAAGTGATTTTCATCCCCGCCCCCTCTTTTCTGTCCCTTCCTAGGGACTGGAAGCCAGAACGTTGTGTAAGCCATCTGGCCTGCTAAAGAACCCACTCTTAACACCCCGCCCTTCCGTTTTTCTCCCCTGCCCACCCGTGTCTGGCCAAGCCCCTAACCCCAGTGGAGCCGAGGGCTAGCCTTGCCAAGGATTCCGGCCGCTGCTGGTGGGCGAGTCCCAGGCAGGACAACCAGTTGCGGCTAAGGCTTGGAGAGAGAGATGAGACGCGATCGTCTCCCTTCCCCGTCCCTCACCGACCTCTTTTCTCCCCCATGCTTTTGAGCCAGTTATTAAATAAAATATCACTGTCCCGTTTCAGGGGAGTGGCCCCTCCTGGCGTCGTCCCGTACCATTTTAGAGGTCATACAGGAAGGAAAGGTGGGCTTGAGTTCTTTTTCATCCTTGGGGTTGGGGGCAGGTTGAGCGCTTGCATTTTGAGGAAAGGTGATGTGGGCAGGCTCCAGGAAGTTCCTTTGTATATTGGAAGAAGCAAAAAATTGTAGTCATTAAAATTTGTAAAGCTTATGTAATAATTTAGAGAACGTTCATCATACAATAACAAGTGAAGCATTTGCATATATAGGGTGATTAAAATCTTGCAAAAACAAACAAAAGCCAACAACCAATTCATTGAGAGAGGGAAAAAAAGGTGGAAAGGAAATATTTACAAATGTTAATATAGGCTATGTTTTGGTTCGTGAAGCCATGAGTGATTTTTAGTTGTCCAAGCTAAAGCTTTCAGAAATCTGTGGCTTTGGCTGTAACTTCTGAGATAAGAAGCAGACATACAGCTTACTTACTAGGTGCATGTTTGTACATAGATCATTTTAAAAGTTGGATTGCGGTTTCAGAAAGATGGTTGGGATTAGACCTGTTGTTAGTGAAATATCCCCGTGGAAGTTTCAGAACTTTGGAACTAGGTTGTAAAAGCTTAAGAAATGATCCTGTAGCTCTCAGTTTGGAAATGGCACATACCCTGACATCAGTGACAATTTTGTTGGAGAAACAGCTTTTGCAGGGATATATATTTTTAATTACATGTATCCCGGGGAAGCAGCCAAGCTGTTTTGAAGGACAGGACTGGATCCCTTTACATGTTGGAAAATAGTTACTTGTAACTCTAGACTTCATAGACAACATCTGTAAGGAGCCAAGCCGACTGTTTATCAATGCTGGAGGAATTGAGGACAGCAACTGGACTCTCCCCTGCTGGTACTGCAGTTTTCAGGGACTTAACATTTACGTTTTCCTATTGTGCTTCATTATTATTCATTGAGGAAATCTGACCAAACCAACCCCTGGTGACCAGAGACCTCAATCTGCATCCTGTCCTTGTGTCTAACAATGTGTCAGTTAGGACGTTTTCTGTTTCAATATGGAACTGATTAAAAATAATAATAATAAAGGATAAGGTGGAGAACAGAGAGAATATTAACTAGATCTATGCTTTTTGGCATTTATTTTTATGCAGATAAAGAAATGAGGATGAAACCAGCAAGTCACTTGATTAGTCTGTTTAGCTCTTTCAGATAGCAGCTGATAGGGGAGGGGAATTGAAAGCCAGTTTTTTTTTTTTTTAAAGGTCTATTTCCTTAAGGGTTGTGTGGAAAGGGATTAGATAATACTTCCTCAAATTCTGTTTATTTATTTAATTTCGTTCCCCTGAAAAGGATTACCAGCACCAAACCGAGAAAAGTCTGTAAATGATGGATTTTGAAGCACTCTTGTTCGAGGTCAGAGTCAACAGTCATACTCCATATAGGCTGGCTTGAAAGTAAATATGTATGTACATTGCCGGGAAGCCCGCGACTCTGCTTTGTTACAGGCATCTGGTCAGACCTCCAAGTCACTGTTTTCTTTGTTCATGTCATTACTTTTTCAGTTCTTCCTTTGTTCGGTGTATGTGCCAATGTGCACAGAGAAGATCAACATCCCCATCGGCCCGTGCGGCGGCATGTGTCTCTCTGTCAAGAGACGCTGTGAGCCAGTCCTGAAGGAATTTGGGTTTGCCTGGCCAGAGAGCCTGAACTGCAGCAAATTCCCACCACAGAATGACCACAACCACATGTGCATGGAAGGGCCAGGTGACGAAGAGGTGCCCTTGCCGCACAAAACCCCCGTCCAGCCCGGGGAGGAGTGCCACTCCGTGGGAACCAATTCGGATCAGTACATCTGGGTGAAAAGGAGCCTGAACTGTGTTCTCAAGTGCGGCTATGACGCTGGCTTGTACAGCCGCTCTGCCAAGGAGTTCACCGACGTCTGGATGGCCGTGTGGGCCAGCCTGTGCTTCGTCTCCACCGCCTTCACCGTGCTGACCTTTCTGATCGATTCTTCCAGGTTCTCCTACCCTGAGCGGCCCATCATATTTCTCAGTATGTGCTATAATATTTATAGCATTGCTTATATTGTGAGACTGACCGTGGGCCGCGAAAGGATATCCTGCGATTTTGAAGAGGCGGCGGAACCCGTCCTCATCCAAGAAGGACTTAAGAACACAGGATGTGCAATCATTTTCTTGCTGATGTACTTTTTTGGAATGGCTAGCTCCATCTGGTGGGTCATTCTGACGCTCACTTGGTTTTTGGCAGCGGGACTCAAATGGGGTCACGAAGCCATCGAAATGCACAGCTCCTACTTCCACATCGCAGCCTGGGCCATCCCTGCCGTGAAAACCATCGTCATCTTGATTATGAGACTGGTGGATGCAGATGAACTGACTGGCCTTTGCTATGTCGGGAACCAAAGCCTCGATGCCCTCACCGGCTTTGTGGTGGCCCCCCTCTTCACTTACTTGGTGATCGGCACCCTATTCATTGCTGCAGGTTTGGTGGCCTTGTTTAAAATCCGGTCGAACCTTCAAAAGGATGGGACAAAGACAGACAAGTTGGAAAGGCTGATGGTCAAAATTGGGGTCTTCTCAGTCCTGTACACGGTTCCCGCAACCTGCGTGATCGCCTGTTATTTCTACGAGATCTCCAACTGGGCCCTCTTCCGGTATTCTGCAGATGACTCCAATATGGCGGTTGAAATGTTAAAAATTTTTATGTCCCTGCTGGTGGGTATCACTTCCGGCATGTGGATTTGGTCTGCCAAGACTCTTCACACGTGGCAGAAGTGTTCCAACAGATTGGTGAATTCTGGGAAGGTAAAGAGAGAGAAGAGAGGAAATGGTTGGGTGAAGCCTGGGAAAGGCAATGAGACTGTGGTATAAGAATAGCCAGGCTCATTTTGATAGGGGGAGCGTCAGCATTTTGGCGGAAATGCTTCTAAAGGTTTTATGCAGTCAATCTCAGTTTGAACAAACCAGCAACACTTAAATGATCCCCATCGCTAACCCCCCTTTCCAGCATTAAAAACAAAAAACAAACCAAAACAATGATTTTACTGCAGACTTTGGAATGATCCAACACGGAAAAGCCAGTTAGAGGCTTTCAAAGCTGTGAAAAGTCAAAATGTTGATCACTTTAGCAGGTCACAGCTTGGAGCATGGAGGTCCTGCCTAGATTTCTGGAAGTTCAGGGCGAAGCTGCTTTTCCCTGCAGGATGGGGTTTGAGCTGCAAGTAGGTAACTTGCAGGGAGCAAGATTAACTTTTTTAACCCTTTTAAAATTTAAATCCTAACTGGGTCTTTCAGATAGCAAAGCGATCTATAAACACTGGAAACGCCAGGTTCAGAGAAGTGTTACAAGAGTTTTATAGTTTGGCTGATCTAACATAAACATTTTCTGTGGTGCGCCGTCTGCTGTTTAGAATTTAGTGGATTGCACTCCCAAGAGGGGGGTGTCAGAATCTCTCAGTGCCTTTTGTCATAAAACAGAATTGTTTGAGCAAACAAAAGTACTGTAGAAACACAGAAGGTATCCAGTGGATTTTTCTTCTCTCTCTTTCCCACTCTTGTTTGAATACCTCTGTTTTGGGCTGCTGTTGTTTTTCTTCATTTTACATTAGTAACTCAAAAAGTATATTTTTATAGAAATTTTTTGCATTGCAGCATGCCTAATAAGGGGAAAATGAGGGGTGACTCGCTTTCTGACGATCACCTAATTCAGAGAAAAATGAGATTTACCAAGTCTACTTACCTTACCGACCCCAGAGACCTATTGCATTGAGCAAATGGGACTTAATAGATTTTACTTTGTGTGATTGCATCGATGCAGACGCCAGTCTGGAAGAGCTAAAATGTTGAATTTCTTGGCAACTTTGCACTCACACAGATTAACTGTGTAATATGTGTGTGTCAGTTACAATTAAAAGCACATTCTTGGATCATGACATAGTATACTCACTGATTTTAAAACTGTGGCCAACTTGTTTTCTCATAACTATAGTGCCTTTTTCCCTTTAGCGTAAGAGTGTTATCAGGGGCTGGTCTATTGACAACAGTAGAGACTTTTTCAATTTTGTCAAGGTAACTAAGGACAGCTAATCCAACTACTTGGTGCATAATTGTTTCCTAGTAATTGGCAAAGGCTCCTTATGAGATTTCCTCGGAGGCAGCGTGGCCTGGAGTATTTATATGGTGCTTAATGAATCTCCAGAATGTGGGCCAGGAGTTTGATTGGTTAGCAGGGAATAAAGTGTAGACCGTATGAAATAAGCTGCAAACTCTTAACAGCACAGTCTTAATTGCCTTTTGTGGAAGTAGTCAAAGCTTTTAAAATTTATGCTTTATGTTCATCATGAAGGGGTTACCCCTAGCAGCCTCTCAAAAGTTGCAATTCTTTTAAAACTGTAACTGGCCTTAGGCCTTCTAATCACCCGATCTTTTGGACAAATTGTTGACAATGTCACAGGTTGCCCTCCTTGTCAACTCATACCTGTCTTTGCTTCAGCTCCTGCTTTGCAATGACTTGTTTATGTATTTATTCATGCTTTTAAAAACAAAATAGGTAGGAAAGCTCTCTTTTATCACACTTCTTTATGGAGAAACATTGTCAAGGACTCAAAATTCCAAATTAGGTGGTCAAATTTGGGAAATCCACTTGTCTTCTGGGGGCTGGGGGACTTGAGCTTTATTTATGCCCACGGTGCCACATTTTCTTCTTTTCCTATTTGTGTCGTTCTTGAGCTGCCCGACATGAAGAAGCACATGAGGTGGTGTGTGTTTTGCAAGGGAAAGTCTTGAGGCTTTTGAGAGGAGGGCAGGGGATACGCGTGGCCCTGCTACTGTGTGCACTGCCCGACCACCTTGGCTGCACTTTGCGTCTGGGCTTCAGGACCATGAGAAATGACCCCGGAAGGGCCCGTTTAACTCCATCTGAGACTACATCGCCTATGAAATGTAAAATGTGAACTCCCCGTGCTGCCTGCAGCCAGTTCCCATAATGTCCAGGGCCCTGGAGCATGCACCCAGGGGCAGAGCCTGCCCTTACTCACGCTCCGCTCCAGCGTCTTGGGAGTTTTGCAGGGACTCAAGCCCAGGAAAGGGCAGGACCGTGCAGTGGGGGTGGCCTCATGGTAGCGTATAGGAGTTTGTGATGCAGGTTCCTTTGTAATGTTTCCGTGACCCTGTGACCGAGGCAGCACCTAGCAGAGGGCACGGAGTGGGGGCTCAATATTTGTGAATGATTAAACGTTTAAAAAAACAAAAGAGCACTTGGGTTAACCTGGACACCTGAGCTCTGGAGCTAGTGCTCTGACAATTTTCTGGGTTCAACACGTTGGTTCCACGCATCTCTTGCCTCCTTGGGGGAATGCAGACTGGATTAGTCCCCTCAGCAGTGTCACAGGGTTACGGGCCTTTCCTTCCCCATTCCAGACAATGGAGAGTGTTTACGATTTCAGGAAAGGAACTTGGTGGCTCAGGAGTCAGTTACCAATTACCTCCGAGCGACTCCATCGCCTCTTAAATTGGTATTTGTTAATAAAAAAAAGGGCAGTCGCCTGCACGTTGACTCACTGCCGGCTGTGTGTAAAGCCCGTGTCGGGCACCACAGGGGATGTCACGGAGGATAAGCATTTCAGCTTAGCAGTGACAGCTCTGTTCTGACTGTCCTAGGCCAGGGATGCTTCTGGGTCTGCTCAGCTTTGCTGTTGGTTTTGTACAGGAGTGGGGAACCTCTGGAATTCCCTCTGTAGCACTTGTCTCCATTCCCCATTAACTTCTTCTTTCTGGGTCCCTCTACCTTTATGGGTTTTTTTAAAAAAGATTTCTTTCTTTATTTCTCCACTCCCGCCCCTCGTTGTTTTGCGCTAGCTGTCTGCTCTCTGTGTATTCTGTGTCTGCTTGTCTTCTCTTTAGGCGGCACTGGGAACAGATCCTGGGACCTTCCGGAGTGGGGGAGAGGCTGCTCAATCTCTTGCGCCACCTCAGCTCCCTGGTCTGCTGCGTCTCTTATTGTCTCTCTTCTGTGTCTCTTTTTGTTGCGTCATCTTGCTGCGCCAGCTCTCGGCATGGGCCAGCACTCCTGTGTGGGCCAGCTTTCCTGCATGGGCCAGCTCTCCACTTGGGCCAGCTCGCTGTGCAGGCCAGCTTGCTTTTCACCAGGAGGCCCTGGGAATCGAACCTTGGTCTTCTTATATGGCAGACAGGAGCCCATTCGCTTGAGCCATATCTGCTTTGCCCCTCTACCTTTTAACTTATCTCTCACCCCTTCTCAGGCTTCCTTCCAAATCAATTCAGGGGTTTGATGGAAAGCATCAGCTCTGCTTCATGACAATCACTGTGGAAATCCCTTAGAATGCCCATGAAAATAGGCTACAAGGACATGAGCTCCCACATCTGATATGGCCTTGGAAGCAGGCAGTTCATGGCTTGCTGCGTTCTGCATGATGTGTGCAGGTAAATTTGAGGACAGCATCTTGCTAGGGAAAGGGTCAAGGTTGTTTTACTTTCTCTGAAATCTAGAATAAATAGGCATGATTGCAACTTCCTCCAAAACTCCGTTGGCCACCAGAGGTTTTTGTTAATGGGGCCCAAGGGCGGCTCTGTCCAACTCTCTCTCTAGCAGACTCCTTTCTCCTGCTTTCTCCTGCCTCATAAAGGCCAAAACTCAGGGCCGAGGAACATGGGGTAGGGTGGAACTGACCAGAACCATCTGGTTGAGCTCCTTGGTTGATTCATATCCTTTTTCCTTTATGGAGGCCCATTTCCTGATCGCTGAGACTGCTTCTGAGCTGGCAGCTTGCTCAAGGGCCTGAAACCGGAGACAGGGTGACACATTTTATTTCCCCGAGATGCTCTCTGACTTTCCTTTCCCGGATCACTCCTTCACCTGTACTTCCCAAACCCCGAATCTGGGAAACTTCTGTATCTAGGTTCTGAATTGTGATTTGACCCAGCCTCCGCCCCCCACCCCCCAGCTCTGCAATCTCTGGCCTCATCAGCTCCTAGTCGCTGAATTAAGGGACTTTGATGTTGAGAACCAACTTAGGACCTGAGGACACAAAGATGATCTCAGCAGCCTCAGCCCTGGAGGTGCAGACTCAGTGTAGAAGGATTCCATCAAGATGGTGCAATGTTGGGCTTGCAATATGGGGTGGCCACGGCAGCAGTTAGGGAAGAGTTGCCGGAAAGCACAGATTTTGGAAGGAGGCCCGTAGGGTCCTGGATTTGCTTCTGTGGTGGAGGGAACCGGTGAGAGTTGTTAGTCCAGACAATTAGGTCAAGTCACTGGACTCTGACAAATTTTTTGTGGTTCCTTTATTATATTTGAGTTCAAAGTCCCAGTCTGGGCCTGTTTTATGCCTGGCAGATGGCCTGGGTTATCACTTTTCTTCCCAGGCTAGGTCGCAGATCTTGGAAACTCCTAGGCAAGCATTTTGCTCCTCCTAAGGATCAGATAGTAAATCCTTAAATAATGGATTTCGTTTCACTGCTGCCTGGTTAGAGCTCTTTGCTGCTGCTTCTGTCGTGTGCACGTGCAATAACGGCACGCTTTGACAGTACCTGGAGGGAAGTGAACCAAAGATCCCCTGATGTGCCTCTTATCCCTTGGTAAGCCCAATTGCCCTGATAGTAGCCTGTTTCTGATTGACCTTATTCCTCTTCTTCCTTGAATTAGCAAATTGCCAGTATTCACCCAAGCAATTTGTAGAGGGCCCGTTTGAGGTCCTAGGTGAGCCACGTCCTCAAAGATGTTATACCTCCTAGATCTCCTGCAATACTCAGTTCGTGGCCACTGTCATCCCAGAAACCTTCTGAGAATAGGGGCAAGAGCAGCTCTGCCCCATGAAGCCTGGGTCCCTCTTCTCTCCCAGGTTGTGAAGGTTTCCAGATCTTGCTAACGGGCTCTGGCCCTGACCTGGCTGTGGGCTTTTGGGAGGAGTAAGCTGCTTTCTCTGTCTCTTCCAGTGAAGCATGTAGGTAGTTCTGAAAAATTTCCTACCTCACAGGGACATTGTGAGGCTCTTGGAGGTTTAAGGACCAAGGCCCCTTGAGCTCTTTGTAAGCATGTGGGGTAAGAATCTGGTGCAATCTGTGAAAAGATAAAACGTGACTCAGCCTGCTCTGTGCAGTGGCCACGCTTGATAGTTGCTCTGTGGCCTTTTCCGTCTCCTTATGCCACCCCACAGCTCCAGCCTCCTGAGGCCAACCCGGGGGACCTTCAGATGTTCAGTGTAGAGGTTCCAGGCAAACTCCTGCTACACGTGCCCTGGATGAATGGCTGACTTCAATGGAAATGGACCCTGCCTTTAAGGATGTACAAAAGTGTGTTTGCATTGATGTCTGTACTGTAAATTTCTAATTTATCGTTGTACAAAAAATAAACTTTGCTATTTAATTTTTGTATCAAAGGAAAATAAATTTTTGTTTATTAACTGGTATGCAATTCGTCAATATCCCTAAGGTATATGAGAGTCCCTGGGGAGACCCAGCAGTGAGAAATAGCAGATTCAGTTTGCAGGGCAGATTGAGAACTGCTTTCTGAGAGCCTCTTTGTTTCTTTTTTGCTGGAGCTATTTTTTCCCTCTGGGATTTCTCCTGGGTCAGCAAAGCCCCGTAGTCCAAGGTCAACTGCATTTATCACTACTGTAGTCATCAGTAATGCTCAGGGGGGGGTCACATGTGACTTTGAACGTAACCACAGTTCTTAAGCTGCCATCCCAATGACATCTCTTCCAATACACGTGGCCGTCTTTATACGCCTTCCAGGTCCCATTGGCTCAGCCTGGTGGCCTGGGAAAGGTTTTCCCATCGCAGCTAGAGCTTCAGACCTCTTAAAAGGAGGAAGGCAACTTTTTTTTTTTTTAACCTTAAAATATTTTCACCCCTTTTTTTTCCAATTTCAAAACACAAAGGTTCTGTTTTTGCATAATAGATGGGAGTAAGTCACATCAGACAGCCAGGAAAATGGTTTCTCTAGCTAATATGATAAGTTTGAGAGGTCTGTGTTCCCATATCCAGAAAAGTCATTGGACAAAGCAAATTCAAAGCTCTTTTCAGGACATTGTCACAGGAACAAATAATATTATGGACCACCCAGCCCCTGCAAGGAGAGTGACTGGCAATGGAGATATCTGCTGATTTCCCAGTTCATCAGCTCTCTTGGTTGGCCTATAACATGCTTGCCACCCAGTAGCTTCACCTGAATTCCACCCTGTTTTGGTGTGACTAAAGAGCCTAGTGAACAAGGATCTGCAGTGCTGGTCTCTCCTGCACCCTCCCTGTCCACCCCCACCCCCCAGCAATGACCCTGACTGGAATGTAGCCCAAGGGTTTTTAGCACTTCTGTCCTGAGAACTGATTGTCTTTCTCTTTCCCATTTCAGCTTTCACGTGCAATCATAATTTTAATAAAGTCGAGCTGACTCTTGACTAAAGAGGTCAGCCTTGGTCTCGTGTCTTCAGAGGTTCCAAGAACAGAAATAAACTACACTCTGTCAAGGGCTTCCCTGCTCCTTAGTTTTCCTTCATAATGCAACTGGGTTTGTAGGACTGGGAGCATCTTGCTAAA
>PVKH010037176.1:0-11502 GCA_004027955.1 Chaetophractus vellerosus | reverse complement strand
CTCTCCCGCTGCAGTCGCCCCGTGAGGAGAGCAGCGGACATTTCTGCCAGTGGGCCCGGCTAGGAACGCGAGGCAAGGGCCAGCCCTGAGCGGGTGTGAGTGTGAGCGGGGAGGGAGGTGAAGCCTTCACTTCTGGAGGCCTGGAGTATTCAGAGGGCTGGCATTTCAGATTTCACAGAGGGACTCGGTTACATAACGTCCCCCAGCTCCAGATTCGTGTGCACCCAGAACCTTGGAATGTGACCTCATTTGTAAATACAGACACAAATGCCCATTACCTTTGCAGATGTAATTAGTTAGGTTAAATGAGGTCATACTGGATGAGGGTGGGCCCAGATCCAGTACGACCCGTGCCCTTAGAAGGAAAGGCGAGGACATAGAGACAGACAGACATAGGGAGGAAGGCAGAGGCTGGAGAGCTGCGTCCACAAGCCAAGGATTGCCAAGGATTGTCGGCAGCCACCGGGAGCTTGGAGAGAGCCTGGGAAAGGTTCTCCTCAGAGCTTCCAGAAGGAACCAACCTGCCGACACCTTGAGTGCAGTCGTCTGGCCTCCTGAACCACGACAATAAATTTCTCTTACTTTAGGCCATCCGGTTTGTGGTTCTTTGTTATGACATTCTTAGGACACTAATGCAACAGAATAGAAAAATAATGTTCTGGGCACCAATATCTGTACCCACTTTTTATTTTGCTAAGTAAGTCGATCAGTTAAACAACCAACCAAACACACACACACACTGGAAGGGAAATATCTTGGAATAAATTTTGAACTTTAGATTGCATACATTTAGACTTGTGAAAATCCAGTATCTATTTTTCTTAGTTTTTAATTCACTGTAGACTAGATCTCATTGAGGGCAACAATTGGTTCTCGGGGGGTGGAAAATATCTTAGGGTCTCCAAAGGGCCACAGGACTGTGCACCTGTGCTATTAAAATTTCACGGGAGAAGAGGTTAGGAAAAAGCAGTCGAAGAAGACTCCTTAGGGAGGTGAAAGATCTGCAGGTCCCTAAATGGTTGGCATTTGAAAACCACTGACCTGGTCTGTGGGAAATAATATCAAAACCAGCCAAGCCCTTCCAACCACAAGAGGGGCGATCGGCGAGGCAGGCACTCGTACTGTGCCCCTTTTACAAGACAGGAAATCGAGGTGCATGGAGGCCCAGGCACTTGCCCTGTCAGAGTCACACGGTTAGCAAGTGCTGGGGTGAGACTCAAACTCAGGCGACTGATGTTTATTTCAAGGCCAGGCTTTTCGGGGTGGGGTGGGCTCTTGCAGCAGCTCCGAGAGGGCAGGGCTTGCCTTTTCCTTTCCTCGTGAAATTAAAAATGTCTGGTCAAATGCTCTGGCCAGAGTCTCATGCCTGGGAATCCCATCACCCGCCCTGGGAATAATTTCCGTGGCCCCGCCAAATCCAGGTGTCAGAGTTCAGAATGCTGGGCCTCCCAAACTCGGCAATTAAGAGTAGGGACGCTCAGCTGAGCGCATGCCCTTCGGGGTCTCCCGATGAAAGTCTGTCATGCTAATTAAATAACTGCTGAACCGCGACGTGGTGTGGAGGTCACGCAGGGATGGCTCCCTACTTGGGAGGGTGATGACAAATATTCTTTGCGCATGGGGAAGGAAGTGTGGCTTTCCAAGGGAAGGTTACCACGGAGATGGGTCCTGGACTGGGCTTCTCATTTAACGTCTTTTATGGATGGAATTTTGTCCCCGAAAAGATCTGATGACATCTTAACCTCCAGCACCTGTGAATGTGACTGTAGCAGTTTGACATTATTTATGAATTCCAAAAATAGATATTGGATTATGTTTGCGACCTGGTCTTTCCTCTGGGCACATTAGAGTATATTGGATTCAGAGGTTTTACTTTTACTTGATTATATAATGAGTAAGGCTTTGATTGGGCCACGTCAGTAGGACATTGAGTCCCCGTCCCCTTGGTGGGAGAAACCGCACCGCAGAGAAAGGAGTTTGGAGTTTTTGAGCTGGAGCCCCGGGAAGTGAGCACACAGAGGAGATTGGTCGTGAGGAAGGAGGAAGGCCCTGAGAAAAGAGGTGAGCTGTTCACCTGATAGTCTACAGCTGGCCTTGTGGAGAGAGCAGGGCAGCTGAGCCAGAGAGAAGCAAGCCCCGGGAGGTGAGGAGCCCAGGAAGCCTGAACCCTGGCAGATGTCGGCAGCCATCTTGTCCCAACACGTGGCAACAGACTTTGGTGAGGGAAGTAACTTATGATTTATGGCCTGGTAACTGTGAGCTTCTACGCCAAATAAATACCCTTCATAAAAGCCAACAGATTTCTGGTACTTTGCATCAGCACCCCTTTGGCTAATACAGTGACCTTATGTGGAAATAGGGTCGTTCCAGAAGGAATTAGTTAAATTAGGAGAAGGTCACACTGGAGAAGGGTGGAGTCTTACTCCAACAGGACGGGTTTCCTGATGAGAAGGGGAGAGGAGCAGACACAGAAAGGGGGCGGCCACGCGGCCACGGAGGCAGCGACGGAAGGGCTGCCACTGCAAGCCAGGGACTGAGGAGGACTGCTGCCAAACGCCCGCAGCTCTGAGAGGCCGGGCAGGAGCCTCTCCTGGAGCCTTCAGGGGAGCCTGGCCCTGCCGACACCCCGATTTCAGACTTGTGGCCTCCAGAACGGCGGGACCATGCGTTTCTGTTATTTGAAGCCACCCCGTTTGTGGTGCTTTGTAAAGGCAGCTCTTGAAGAAACTCTGCTCGACTCAGCCTGCCTTTCCTTACCAGCCCCCCGTCCTCCGCGCAGGGGGCTGATTTTGATGCACAGCTCACGACCCACGTCAGCTCAGCTCGACAGTTCCTCAGTGACTTCTCCTTGGCCACGGCGGGAGTTGCCGCACACCGGCCGTTACATACGGATCGGGTACGTGTCCTAATTGGTCCTGCACACATGAAGCTTTCTATGAAACGCTTGGAGAAGTTTCCCTAAGGTCCAGTTGGCTGCGCCGTTGCCCTGGGTCCATCCAGCTATCAAATATGCACACGTAGAGCGATCCCGCGGAATTCCTGGCTGCTCATTTATAAATGTTTACGACGACAGGTGACAGTTAGCGTTAGTGTAAATTATCTGCATTAGCAAGCATTTATTTGCTTAATAGCTTGAAGTGCACTAGGAATTTCTATGACGCATACGCCATCCATCTTAATCGGAATGTGAACGGGTTTATACGAAATGCGTGCACTTCTAGTTGTTTACGTTCTTAATCGAATTATTTTATACTTTTTTGAGCATTTCTTCGATAAACCAAAGGTTTGCAAGTTTTGGGAAGGATGTAACTATTTAAGAGCCCCAAGAAATGATGGAGGAAATGATACTAAAGCATGAGAAGGAACATAATGTACAGCAAAATGCGCCTCCTGGACGACCGGCAGCACCTGCGCCACCGGGGAATTTGTTGGAAATGCAAATCCGGGGTCCTCGCTGCAGAGCTACTGAATGGGAAACCGTGGCAGTGGGTGTCAGTAATATGTGCTTTAACAAGGCCTCTGGGCATATTAAATTGAGGACCACCCAATTAGATGAACACATCGAAATGTAACTCGACCGCAATCGGATATCGATAACGCACACTGAAGAAAGAGAGCAATTACAAAGGGGAGATGAAAGGTGCAGCAAGGGCCTAATTAAATAAAAGAGAGACGCACCCGATAAAAGCAGTCCACAAGTGGTGTTCATCACAGTGGAAGCACATAAGGCAGAAGCAGTATTCCATCTCTGAGCATCGCTGTGCAAGATATTGGGGAGCAAAGTAAACATGTGGATTAGACCTGTTAGGAGGAGAGTATATGATCTGCTGGGTGCAGCCATTTTCCACGTGTCTGTAGATTTGATTGGATTGAGCAGAGTACAAATTAATTTAAATGCATCACTGAATTTATGACTTTTGCCATCATGTGTTTTCTCAGTCAGTTTGCACTGAAAGGATGCCCGCCATGAAATTTCTGGACATTGAGAAGGGGTTTCCAGGCCACTGGCCCATCGGATAAAATCTGAACCTATCAGCAAGACCCACCTCTGTGTGTTTTATGATCTACCTTTGCTTGTCTCAACAGGTTCATGTTCCATTAACCCCCACTCTCAGGGGACCTTCTAGCAATATCAAGTCTCTTGATGGTCTGGTAGTACAGCACGTGTTTCTTCAGCTGGTGAACTCCTACATATCCTTTAAGACCCTACTCAAATATCACCCCTTCAGGGACGCCTCTGCAGACTTCCCCAGGAAATCTCAAGGTTTGCCTTTGCCACTCCCATGGCCTCGGGGGCAACACCTGGTCATGGCTTGTACCTGCACAGTGCTGTGACTACAGACCTGCCTGTTTCCCAGGGGGCGGTGCTGTCTTTGAGCGTGGAGGCTGGGTTTTTCCTTCTCGTATGCTCAGGACCTACCTTAACGGCTGGCTCATGGTTAATGCTCAACAAATATTTGCGGAACGTTTGTTTACTGCTCAGGCAAATTATGCCTGCCTTTTACCCGGTAGGAGTGCTTAGCTGTTAAATTAGATACAGAACAAGCATTAGAGGGTGAACCATTTCCTTACCCTTTGGAGCCCACTCTATGACCCCTTTACCTTACAAATGATGACTAAAATAAGAAAATAGGGGCAGTAATTTAGAAATAGAAACAATAACAACAACAAAAATCAAAGATGAGAAAAGAAAATTTTTTTTTTTTTAAAGATTTATTTATTTTATTACATATCTCCCCTTCCCCCCGCTGTGGTGACGCGCCGAGAGTGGTCACTGCGCAGGCGCGGCTTTCCCCGCTTGTGGGCGGTCTCTGCGTCCGTTCACGGCCAGCGCTTGCTTCAGTTCGCGGGTGGCTGGCTGTGCTCCATCTGCGGGCGACCTGCCCTGCCCGTGGCGGCTTTTGCCCTGTCTGTGGCAGCTTTTTGCCCTGCCCACGGCGGCTCCGGCCCGCCCATGGCAGCTTGCCATTCTCAAGGCGGTCTGCCCGCTAGGAGAGGTCCCCGGGAATCGAACCCAGGGCCTCCCATGTGGTATGCCGGCGCCCTATCCACTGGGCTATCGAGCCGGCCCCGAGAAAAGAAAATTAATCAGCAAAAGCATTGGCTGTATCATCATTGTGATTAAGTAAGGCATTTAGCTTTGAGCTTCCTGGCAGTCCAGGCAAAAAGGGAAATATTGGGTTATAGAAGTCAATTTGATCCACAAATCATAGTAGGTCATCAAGAGAGATAAATGGTTTCAAACAAGGAGTTTCCTGTATAGGTTCCTATACAAAGGGTAGCAACGAAAGATTGATATAGTAGCTATGGAGAACATGTATTTGTTCATTCTTCAAATAGTTTCTGAGCACATGCTCTATCCTAGCGGCCGGGGCTGCAGAAATTAATGAGACATTTTCACATTCTAATGAAGGGGAATAGACAATTCAATACAGTGTGATTAGTTCTATGCTAGAGGGAAGAACCGGAGGCTTTGGGAGCCCCAGACAGAAATCTCAGCTAGGAGTGAGCATGCAGGCTTTCTGGAGGAGAAGACATCAGAGCTCCGTTTTGAAAGATGAGTTGGGTAGGCCAGGTGAAGAAGCCTGGAGACACAGGGTGAGGAGGGGGTGGGACTTGGCAGCCGGGGCAGTGTGTGCAAAGATGTGGAAGAACAGAACATGGTGCATTGGAGAGACTGCAATCAAGTCATTAAGGCTAGGGCACGTGGGGGACTGGCAAGGGATGAAATTGACGAGGTAACCAAGCAAATGCCAGTTTGCATCAAAGGACAGTGATGTCTGGGTCTCAAAGGCGTCTGAGGACCTTGGTGCTTAGGTCCCGTAGGGCAGGCAATGGGTAGCTATGCGAGAATTTTAACCTGGGACGCAGCATAGCCCACGCTGTGCGTTTGAATGATGGAGAGATGCTCCTTATGTCGCCCCTCCTTAGTCCCCCGCTGGGCACAGCTTTGCTCTGAAGGCAATCTGCACTGGCCCTAAATTTCTTTGCTACAAGGCTAAGCACTTTGGAAACACTGAAGCCTGAACTGACATCAATTATGCTGAAAGGGGGAAAAATTAATTAAAAGTTTTCAAAGGGCTCTGTTCTGTATTCTCCTCTATTTTCGTGTTATCAGCAACGCTGCTTTTTCTTCTGGCTGGGAGTTATTACAGTATAACATTTTCATGTTGCTTGTAGGGTAATTATGTCAAATGTATGGGAGATGATAAGCGGCAGTTTATATTATTCTGTGATTAATCTCCATGCATTCTGGCATTTCAATCTGGCCTCTGAAGGCTAGGTTTGCTAAACTCTGGGGAAGAGGGAGGATGTGGGGACAGCCGGGAGGGTTGGGGGGCTGGGACTGAGATGCTTCTGCTGGGAATTGTCTTGCTTCCCCCAAATACCCATCCACCCCAGGGTCCACACCCCATGTTGTCTCCGAAGCTCACTCAGCCCAGGGTGTTTGAAAGTGTGCTCTGCAAACTCCTGGCATTACACTCATGTGGGATGCTTGTGTAAAACACACAGTCCTGCCCTCCTTTTCTGTTCCCCAAACCCCAGAGTCAGCACTTGTAAGGCCGTGGCCCAGGAACCCGCCTTTTCAACCACTTCCCTGCTTCACTCTCACGGACTTCACTCTCACAGTGGACCGATCTGATCCTATGCAAGCCCCAAATCGAATATGAAGGTTTTCCAAGACGGTTTTGAAGGGAAGAACACACTTTGGATTAAAATCTGCCTTGGAAGTCCAGGGGAAAACATCGTGTCTAAGGTTTTCTTTAAAAATATGAAAGAGATGGAGTGGCTTATTGCTTCTAGGGGTAGGATAAGGTATCTCTTGTAAGACTTCGAAAAAGGGGGAAAAAAAATTCCAGAAGAGCTTCTGGACAAAAAGTCTGGGAATGTGCCCTAAAATGGGAACAGAGTCCAGAGTAAAGGAAAGTGTGTTTGTGGAGGCGGGAGGGCTCCGACTTCGTGTCCTCTTTGGGCAAGGGACACCTGCCCTGGGCAACCCCCAAGGTTTCCACCAGGGAGGGCCAAAGTCGACGACTTTTCTTGTATGGACCACCCCATCGTCCTGCTGCATTTCAGCCTAGTATCAGGTGCCTTGTCACAACCACCGTGGCGTCCTGCTGACCACTTCCAAGAGCAGGTCCACGTGGGTTCACTGGGCCGTGTCTCTCCAAGCTCTCTCTGTGGTGGTGGACCCTCTCCATCTTCTTCCTCCCAAGTCTGGCATCTTGGGTCCTGAAGAATTTCAGAACCTTCCCACTTCCAAAGTAGACACCTTCTGCCTGGTAACTTGGGTAAACTCCAGTAACCCCTACACTGACAAGCAAGAAATATTGTGGTCCATGTTGAGTTCTTTTGGTCTATGATTTATTGATGTAGAGTCTGGAGTTTTCATTAAAACAGACTGCTGTTTCTCACTCATTTGTCATGTTTTTAATTTATATTTTAAAACATTAATAAAACCGACACAATTAATTATTTTTGAAGTGTCGAATATATTTAAGACGTGAGACTGGTGGAACGGGGCTTCCTGTTGTAGCGAAGGGAGGAACTGATTCGAGAAAGTAATGTTCTTGTTTCATGGAGATTTTTCCCTCCTTGAGCTCCACATTCAGCTTAATGGCCTCATTACTGTACAAAGTACCTTCATTTTCTTTATTATGAGGTGTGATCCTGTATCGGCTGGGATTATCTTAGTTTATGTCTGTGGCCCTATAATGCCCACCACAGTGGGTTGAATGGTGCCCCCCTACCCCCAAAATCCATGTCCACCCAGAACCTTAGAATGTCACCGTATTTGGAAATAGGGTTTCAACATTTAATTAAATATCCCAAGATGAAATCATCCTAAATCCAAAAACTGGTGTATTTTTTTTTTAATCCTCTATATCCCCTAAGCAAAAACTCCCCTGTTTTAGTTTGCCAAAGGCTGCCAATGCAAAGGACCAGAAATGGGTTGGATTTTGTAATAGGAATTTTGTTTAGTATAAAAGCTGACAGTTCTGAGGCCGTGAAATGTCCAAACCCAGGCATCAGCAGAGATGCTTTCTCACCAAAGCGGCCGCCACGTGGTAAAGGCAGATGGCGCACAATCTCTGCCTGGGTCTCTGCCTTCCCCTCCAGGCTCACCGTCTCTCCCAGCGCCCAGAGCTCAGCTGTCTCTTTCTGGCTTCCTCTCTCAGTCTCGCTGCTCTGCTTTCTTCCCAAGTTCATCTGTGCATTATCAGGCATATGGCTCATCTCTCCCTGAGCCTCAGGTCTTTGGGCCTCTCGGGGTTTCTCTCTTTGAGCTCAGCTGTGGGCAAACCCGGCGTCCTTTCTCTCACATGGCTGGATCAAATATGGCAGTTTTCTTTTCCTCTTTGTCTCCATTTTTATCAGTTCCAGTAACAGAGTGGAGACACAACCCGAGTCATACCTCACTGACATAGTCCAATGAAAGGGTCTCACACCCACAGGAATGGACCAGTTCAAAACATAATCTTGGGAAACGATGTGACTCAAGCGATTGGGCTCCTGTCTACCATATGGGAGGTCCAGGGTTCAATTCCCGGGGCCTCCTGGTGAAAGGCAAGCTGGCCTGCATGGTGAGCTGGCCTGAGCAGAGAGCTAGCCCGTGTGGACTGCTGGCCCATGCAGAAGTGCTGGCCTGTGCAGGAGAGCTGGTCCACGCAGGAGTACTGGCCTGCATGGAGAGCTGGCACAGCAAGAAAACGCTACAAAAAGAGACACAGAGGAGAGACAATAAGAGAAACAGCGGACAAGGGAGCTGAGGTGGCGCAAGAGATTGAGCGCCTCTCTCCCACTCCAGAAGGTCCCACCGGGATCGGTTCCCGGTGCCACCTAAAGAGAAGACAAGCAGACACAGAAGAACACACAGAGAGCATACAGCAAGCACAAAACAATGGGGATGGGGTGAGGGGGGGGAAATAAATAAATAAAATAAATCTTAAGAAAAACCCGGAAACATAATCTTTCTTTTTTTGGAATTCACAAAAGAACTTCAGACTGTCACATCCCTTCCCCTCTCTCCCCTTCCCTGGGTAGCTTCTAATCTACTTTCTGTCTCTGTGAATTTGCTATTTCTAGACCTCTCTTATAAGAGATATCATACAGTATTTGCCCTTATGTGCTGTGCTTATTCCACTCAACATAAAGTTTTCAAGGTTCGTCCATGTTGCAGTGTGTCTCACAATTTCTATCTTTCTAATGGCTGGATAATATTTCATTGCATGTATATACCACAGTTTGCTTACCTATTCACTTGTTGATAGATATCTGTGTTGTTGACACTTTTTGGCTATTGTGGATATGTTGCTGTGAACATTGGTGTGTAAGTATCTCGTTGAGGCCCTGTTTTCAGTTTATTTAAGCATATCTCTGGGAGTGGAATTGCCAGGAATACAGTGATTTTATATTTAACTTTTTGAGGAACCACCATATTGCTTTCCACAGTGCCATTTTACATTCATACCAAAAATGAAAGATTACCTTTATTGGAGGTTTTTATTTCTTTATTCCACTTTGATCCACTATTTGGTGTTCTTTCCTTTCCGTATGAAAAACTCTCTTTAGCATTACTTGTAGGGCAGGCCCAGTGTGATGAATCCATCAATTTTTATTTGTTTGGGAGTGTCTTACTCTCTCCCTCATTTTTTCCCCTCTTTTTTTCTTTTGATTTTTTTTAAATTTTAAATTTTTTTCTTTTTTTCTTCCTCATTTTTGAAACACAGCCTCACTGGATGTGAAATTCTTGGCTGGCAATTGTTTTCTTTAAGACTTTAATTATTTCATCCCATTGCCTTCTTATGTCCATGGTTTCTGATGAAAAATCAGCACTTAATCTTATTGAGACTCCATTGTATATAACATGTTGCTTTTCTTTTGCAGTTTTCAGAATTCTCTCCTTGTCTTTGTCCTTGAAAATTTGACTATGTGTCTGGGCATGGTTCTCTTCAAGTTTATCCTGTTTGGGATAAACTTGGAATTCTTGAATGTGTATATTCTTATCTTCTGTTAAATTTGGGAAGTTTTCTGCCATTATTTCTTTAATATTCCTTCTGCCCCTTTTTCTCGTTCTTCTCCTTCTGGGACTCCCTTAATGTGAATATTGATATGCTCGATGGGTCCCACAGGTCTCTTGGGATCTGTTCACTTTTCTTCATTCTTCTGTCTTTCTGCTCTTCTGTCTGAGTCATTTTAATGGTATTGTTTTCAACTTCACTGATTCTTTCTTCTGCCAGCTTCAATCTGCTGTTGAAGCCTTCTAGGGAATTTTTCCTTTCAGTTATTATTGTCTTAAACTCCAGGATTTTTTCCTTTTTAAGATTTTTTTCTCTTTCAAGGTTCTCATATTTTTTCATTCATCATATTCCTGATATCCTTTAGTTCTTTCTCTGTGTTTTCCTTGATCTCCTTGTGTGTATTGAAGATCATTTTAAAACAATCTTTGTCCAATATGTCCAATGTCTGGTCTTCTTCATTGATGGTTTCTATTTTTGTCTTGTTCTGTTTGATGGACCATCATTGTCTATTTCTTTATCTATCTTGTAATCTTTTTTTTAAAAGATTTATTTTTTATTTATTACATTCCCCCCCCCCCTTTCTGCTTGCTCTTGCTGTGTGTCCATTTTTGTGTTCCTCTCTGTCTGCTTTGTCTCCCCCCCGTTGCAGCGATGCACCGAGACCGGTCACTGCGCAGGCGGCTTTGCCCCGCTTGTGGGCGGCTTCCACTTCCATTCACGGCTGGCTCTGCTTCAGTTCGCGGGTGGCTGGCTGTGCTCTGTTCGTGGGCGACCTGCCCTGCCTGTGGCAGCTTTGCCCTGTCCGTGGCAGCTTTTTGCCCTGCCCACGGTGGCTCTGCCTGCCCATAGAGGCTTGCCCTTCTCAAGGCAGTCTGCCCGCTAGGAGAGGTCCCCAGGAACCGAACCAAGGGCCTCCCATGTGGTATACCGGCACCCTATCCACTGGGCTATACGGCCAGCCCCTATCTTGTAATCTTTTGTGCATGTTGTATATTTTAATATTTTTACTGTGTTAACTCTGGGATTTAGTTCCTGAGCAGTTTGTTCCTTAAATTAGTACCCAGCTAGTGACATGACAGATGCTTCCTTGAGTGTCAAAGACTAACAAAAACATACAAATTAAGGCAAAAAACGCCTCTCATAGTGTTTGTGAATTGGCCCTGCATTGGCTGGTGCTCTCCTTCAGGATTTATCCCTCCTATTAAGACAATCAGCCTGAGGGAAGAGTGAAGGGCAGAGTCCTCACCATATTTTCTGAAACTGCATCTTGTCCTGGGCTTGTGCTCACTTGTGGCATTAGAAATTCAGTCATTTGCAGGAATCTGAATGTCCCTTCTATTCCCTATAGAATAGACTTTGTCCCACTCCTGGGAATTCTATTATATGTCTTAAAGCTGGTAATCCTTTGCTCCAGCTACTTTGACTTGTTTCTAATACTGCTTTAGCTGTCTTCAAGCTGTTTCTGCCTGCAGGGCAAGTT
>PVKH010037175.1:0-11495 GCA_004027955.1 Chaetophractus vellerosus | reverse complement strand
CCAAGTCAGCTTCACCGGTGAGCGGTGGCCTTGCCCACTTGCGGGCAGCTTGCCCCGCTTGCGGGCGGCTCCACTCTGCTCACAGGCAGCTCTGTTCTGCCCGTGGTGGCTTTGCCCTGCCCGTGGTGGCTTTGCCCTGCCCGTGGCGGCTTTTGCCCCGCCCACGACAGCTCTGCCCCGCCTACAGCGGCTTTCAGCAGTTTTTAATAAGAAGCTCTGAGGAAAGCTTTCAATACTGGCACATGGTGGTTTCCGAACGGCACTAGGCTGATGGGAAGAAACAGCTGCCTGGAGGTTTGCTCAGCCCCGCTCTTAACTGGAGCTGTGCTCTGGGCAGCCCAGATCCAAGATTGTTCTGAGCCTGGAGGCCAACTCAATGCCTCTTTTCCCTCTCCTCTGCCCGGGCCCACCAGGTGCTTCTCCGCTGGCCCCCGGCATGGAGCTGCCCAGGCCCGGCCCTGTATCTCAGGGCTGGTGACAGAAGCAGCCCCTGGCTGGCCTTCCTGCCTCGGGTCTTGGTTGCCTCCAACCTCTTCACACAGCAGTCTTGGGGAGCTCCCTAAAACTCACACTGGTCATAAGGGCTTCCCTACCTAAGCCTTCAGGGGCTCCCCAATGCCCTCTAGCTCTGCCTTCAAAACCACCCCACCCCAAGTTCCAGCTCCCCCGCCTCCTTTGCCCTCTTCCAATTCTACACCCAGGCAGACCAACTGCCTGCCATGCCTCTCACCCACCGAGGTCTCTGTGAATGCCCTTTCCTCTCCCTGGAAAGTACTTCTTCCCATCCCCTGTACCCTCCCAAACTCTTCTCTTCAACTAATTTTGTCTCTTCTTTGTGGACTTTGCTTAGATGCCACCTCTTCCAGCTAGTCTTCCTTGACCCCCTACACTTAGGTGAGCTGCTCCTCCCATGGGCCACCCCCTCACCTCTGCTACCCATGTAAAATCCTCACCCCACTATTAGGGCATGCTTATTTCCATGTCCGCCCCTGGACTGGGAATTCCTAGCACTCAAGGATGGGCTCTTTGTCTCATCCTTAACTGGCAGTGTTTCGTAGGGTTCCTGATATGAAGCAGAGGCTGGATAAATGTGGAAGAATAAGTGAATGAGCAAATGAATGAATGAATGAGCGAGCCTCTATTAGGCACTTGATTCTACCACTGAAATGATGTTCTGCCAGGCTGTGAACTGGTTGCTACCAGTTTGCAACAAATTAAGTATAGAAATTGGAAGTATTAAGAAACTTTTATAGCAATTTAACTGAGTACTTTCATATCTGTTGAATCTAATACTAAAATTTTTGGACTTGTATTATTTATATCCTCATATATATACATATATACACACATATATATATAGAAAGCAAATCTCATTATTTTGATTATATTTTACAAATGTATTGTTCTGCAATGGATTGGAAATCCAAAAAACTGGTCCTTTACCCCGAATCATTTGCGAAGCACTTTTCTACATCCTTCCTGAGGTGACAGTACAGCGGTGTTGTGTTTGGGGGTGGGGGTGGGGTGCTTGTAGGATGGGGGTGTGTAGGCAGGAAAGGGAAAGATTAGAAACTAAACCTGGTTGAATCTGCATTTCCAGGGAATGTTTTTCTATATAATATCATCAAAAACTTTCTCAGAATCAAACAATCCAGAGACTACACACCTTCTAGAACAGTCTTCTGAACCCTGAGCCCAAAAGGGAGAAGGGAGAGCTGAACTGCTGGTACTAAGATGGACCTATGCGCCTAACTGACCCCGACAGCCCCATGCATGGGGGGCGGGGTACACCAGCAAGATGTGTCTGTCTCACCCACACCGGAGACAAGATTTTTAAATTTGTTTCCTAACTTTCCCCAAATCTGGCTTCCATTAGAGAACTATTCCCCAAATTAACCTCTGTGCCCTCTCAAGTAAAGAATGCGAGAGATTTCCACCAACTATTTTCTCCTGTTTCGAACATGCCACATGTGTTTAAAAGGATTCAGCGATTTCCAGGCTGGAAGTGGTAGCGAAGGGATCATTTGGCAAGTGCTCTTTGAAGAGCTGCACAAAGATTTTTATGAGAGGCACCTTTTTTCTTCCCCAGTGGTCTCTCATGCTGCTGTCCTGAGGCAAATTTTTAATTGATGCTAAGGAATTTCCCATTAAATCACCTTCCAAGTGCTGAGCAAGTCAAACAGTGGAGTCAGTGGTGCCCACAGGCTTTGTGATGGGGGATGAGGAACGAGTCAACCTTTCTCTGCGTTCGTGAGGAGAGATCAAATAAGTCACTGGTGGTCCAGCAACAGTGAGTTATCATTCTCTGCACTTGTTAAGGTAAAGGTCAGAACACAGAGCAGTGATCATGCCTTCCCAGAAATGGTTTCCCCAGTCCTGGCCTGGAATCAGACACGCGTTAGGTTATTTCTTTGAAGGCATAGCTGAACACATGTTAGTGAAAAGTCCAAGGCCCAAAGCATAATTTCAGAAGCTGTGACCCAGGCCTTTAAATAAATGGACACAGACCACAAGCTTAGAATCAGAAGCTCCTTTCCAGACAGACTGTTTGCCCAGGTGGCCGCCATATTCCCCTCCCTACATACATGCCATTCTACACTGACTCTGGACTTGGACGTGAGACTGGATGTGACCCAAGCAGAGATCTGAGAAGTGTTCGTGCCTTGGCACTGGCCCTCTCTTGCTGCTCGTTGGAACCTTGAGTCCACCCTGTAGAAAAGCCTGGCTAATCCACTGGAGGGTGAGAGGCCACAGAGCCGAGCTGAGCCGTCGCAGCTGAGGCCCTTCGACCAGCTGCCTGCTTAATGCCAGATATCGGAGTGAGGCCATCCTAGGTCACGCAGCCCCAGCTGAGCCACCAGCTGACCACAATCAGTCAAGTCAGCCCAGAAAAGAACCCAACTGATCCACAGAATCATGAAAAAGAAGTGTTTGTTGTTTTAAGCCAGTGAGGCAGTTTGTTACATAGCAAAAGCCAACTGATAGACCTCTATCCATCCATTTATCCATCCATTTATCCATCCATTTATCCATCCATTTATCCATCCATGCATTTGTTCATTTAACAAATATTTAGTGCCTCCTGTTGACTACTGGGACCAGACCATGAGCTCCTTGCAGCCAAGGATGCAGCTTTTTTGTCCCTGTATCCCAGGCCTAGTACAGGGACCAGCACATAGGAGGTGTTCAAAAAGTTTCTCTAATAAATGCATGGCTTGGAATAAAATTCTGTGGGCAGTATAGATCTCAAGCTTTAAAATGTATATATCGTTTGACTCAGCAGTTTTACTTCTGAGAATTTAAGGAAGTATTTCCAGATGTGTACAAAAATTTAATTACAAGAATGGCCTATCATAACCTTGTTTATACTGGCTCCATCTGATCTGGTTGAAAATATGCTGGTTTTGATGGAAGTTTGGTCTTTAAAAAAAAAAAAGATTTATTTATTTATTTCTCCCCCTCTCCCTCCTCATTGCTTTGTACTCACTGTCTGCTCTCTGTGTGCTCTTCTGTGTCTGCTTGTCTTCTCTTTAGGTGGCCCCAGGAACCGATCCTGGGAACTTTCGGAGTGGGGAGAGGCTGCTCAATCTCTTGCAACACCTCAGCTCCCTGGTCTGCTGTGTCTCTTAATATCTTCCTTCTGTGTCTCTCTTTGTCGCATCATCTTGCTGTGCCAGCTCTCCATGCAGGCTGGCACTCCTGCGCGGGCCGGCTCTCCATGCGGGCCAGCTTGCTTTTTACCAGGAGGCCCTGGGAATCGAACCCTGGACCTCCTATATGGTAGATGGGAACCCAATCACTTGAGCTACATTTGCTTCCCATAGTTTGGTCTTGATAACAATTTGGTTGAAAAGAATATTTCCAACCATGGTTATGGGTAATTAGCTCGATTGTGGTCTTTTTTCATCTTTAGATGCAAAATACTTAAATATTTTCCAGAAATGTGGGTGTTTATTTTCTCTGTTTTTTAAATTTCTAATTCCCTTTCATCCAAATAAGCATTCTCTGGGCTGCTAATAATAACAAGAGGCAGAAAACAAGTTTTATGTCTATCCATAGGGAATTGGTTAAACGGCAGCACAAACATGCTCATCATTATATGTGATATGGTAGAAATGCCTCTATTTACATGAAAGATAGTTGGGATATATTATATATTAAAAGAAAAATCAGGTTACACACTAGAATATGGTAGAAAACAAATCAGGAGAGGTCTACACCAATACGCTAACAATGGTTGTCTCTGGGAGGGTGGGATAACTGGTGCTCTGGCTCCTTTCTGCTTGTCTGTAAAGAGAAGACTTTGCTTTTGAAAAATACAAATAAAAGAAACGACGAATCAAAGAAAAGAACCTTATCAAAGCCCTCCAGCCCAAGTCTACCATGAACAGGGCTACAGTAGAACAAGTTGGGTTTATTAGTTGTTGCAGCAAGGGAGAAGGACCGCCACTGGGAAGCCTGGGGAGTCTCAGCAAGAGGATGTTGGAAAGGACCTATTCTAGGATTTGGGCTTTGGTTGGGTAATTTGGGGGAAAGGTGTAAGGAAGTGGGGCTCACTCTAGATTGGGTGCTGTCAGAAAGCAGGGGCAATTCTATTTTGAGTATCACAACAAATTTTATTTATGTGGGAGACATAAAAGCAAAGCTAAAGTTCTAATTGATAAAGAAGCAGATGTCACACATACTAGCTAGGAGAGCTGGATGCTTAGTATTTTCTGGGTTGCACAGTGACCTTGTTTTTGTTCACTTTACCATGGTCTCAGAATGACCTTGTCTGATGTTGATGTGCTGTGAGATTGTTTCCATCCAGCAGGAGAACAATATGGTTTAGCTGTGAGCAGTAAGACAAGTTCCTGGATATCAGGAGTTGCTTTTTATCTTTTTCAACCTGGATAAGGATGATAGTGGGAATTTTATTTGCAGTAAAATTAAAGAGAAAGGAAGGGAGGGAGGAAGGAAGGAAGGAAGGAAAAAAGGAAGGAAAAGTAGGAAAGGAGGAAGGAGGGACATTTTTATAACTGATTCTTTTTCTGTATATTTAACTTTATTTTCTTAAAAGTTTTTATTTAACAAATTGGACCAAAATGAATTTTCCAATCACCGGTGCACATGTCATAAATTTTGACATAAAAAGCATGAAATGGTGAACACTTAGGTTGTTTCCATCGTTTGGGTGATGGTTATTTAGGTTGTTTCCCTTTTAAACAATCAAAAATGGCATAATTGACTGGAAATATGGAGAAAATAGAAGCAGAAAACAAAATTTTAAAATTAAATTAAAAATATATGTGCTCAAAGATGCAGAAAAAAATTGCACAATCGTTTCAGGGAAAATTTCCCCTTTGGCACACAAAAAATTTCCTCTTTTTGGAAACATAGTGACTAAATATGTGAATTCAACACTGACAGTAATCAATTTACTTTTGACAAAATTGCTCTTGACCAAATTGTCTGCTATGATATACAACATTAAAACTGTGGAAATAACCTAACTATCCAACAAGAGGGTTAATAAAGAAGCTAAATAAATCATGGTACACCAATACAAAGGCTGTCTTGCATCCATTTAAAAATCACATAAATACACATTTCTTTTGAAAGGAGTAAATGAATTCTTCTAAACATTTAAGAAAAGAGTTACAGATATAAATAAGCCTCATTTAGTTTTTTTTTTTCTCTCTTTTTAAAATTATATATCTCCCCCTTTCTGCTTGTTCTCACTGTGTTGATTTTTGCGTTCTTCTGTGTCTGCTTGTCTCCCCCCGGCCCCGTTGTGGCGACCCACCGAGTCAGCTCTCAGGGCGGCGGCCTTGCCTGCTCGCGGGCGGCTTGTCCTGCTCGCGGGGGCTTGCGCTGCCCGTGGCAGCTTTGCCCTGCCACGGCGGCTTTGCCTTCTCGAGGCAGTCTGCCCGCTCTGCCCTACCAATTGAGCTACAGCCGGGCCCCTCATTTAGTTTTTACTGGGTTGCAATCTCTAGGAATTTAACCAATAGGGATGGGCACTCTTTTCTCTTGAAAAACATTCACATTTCCATTGTTGATTTGGTTTTTCAAACCTATTATTTCCTAAATATTCTGTGCCGGCTCTTTCAGAACACAAGTCTCAAGTGGAAAGCAAATGCATTCAGTTCCAAAATGGGGAAGAGGGTTCCAAGGCTGTGCATCCTGGTCGAGTATCCAGGAAGAAGACACTGAAACGTCAGCCTATGTCAACCCAGGAACAACGTACTCTCAAAGTAAGAGAGATTTTACTCTTTGGGCCATGTTGTCTTCCTTCTCCTGGGCTTTTAAAAAACCACCTTTATTGAGGTATAATTGACCTACAATAAACTGCCCATATCTAAACTGTGCAATTAGATGAGTTTGGATTTGCCCTGACAGCCATGAAACCATAACCACAAGCAAGATCATGAACGTATCCATCCCCCCAAATTTCCTTGTACCTCTTTTAACACCTCCATCCCCCCCTTCCCAGCCTCCCTTTCAAGCAACTACTGGTCTGCTTTCTGTCAATACAGAGAGTTTACATTTTCTAGAGTTTTATATAGTGGAGAGCATCAGTAATTCATTCCTTTTAATTGCTGAACATCAGTAATTCATTCCTTTTTATTGCATGGCTGCACCACAGCTTGTTGATCCATTCACCAGTTGATGGACATTTGGATTATTTTCAGCTTTATTTTACAAACAAAGCTGCTGTGAACACTGCTGTGTACGAGTCTTTGTGTGGACACATGCTTTTGTTTCTTGAGTAAACAGCTAGGATCATATGGTAGGTGTATATTTTAACTTTTTAAGAGACTGTCAAACTGCTTTCCAAAGTGGCTGTACCATTTTACATTCCCATCAGCAGTGTATGAGCATCTGGGCTTTGTTTTAAACCTAGACAGAAGCCTGTAGGAGGGCTGACCGTTACACCAGCATCTTTAGGAGGAGAGCTGGAGACACAGCAGCTTGTAGAATCAGTGGTCATCCAGAAGGAAATGGGGAGGGCCGGCCCAATTGGAAAGCTGCTGGGCCCTGAATTTATTCCACGCTTTATTTGTCCAGCCCAGGTAGTGGGTGTGGAAATGGAGGAAGAAAAGAATTCCAATAAGCTGCTTTTGACTTGGTGCAATTTTGTTGGTTTCAATAAATATTTGTTGAATTGATAAATGAGTGTTCAGAGAAGCAAAAAGGGGAAGAGGTGTAGGGCTTTCCCTAAAGGGGATTCTGGGTTCTGAAGAGGGACTCTGAAGAGCTTGTGGAGGAGGGGGTAGTGGGAGAAGGTCGGCTGGGCTGCTGCATGATTCTCCTTTTACAAAATGCAAGCATCATGATTGCCACAGCCTTTTCCGTGCTGGGGAAATGACGTCCCTAAAGACTGCATTCGAAATCCTGCAAAAACAAATCACCGATTTTAAATGTCACAAGTACGAGTTATTTGGGGAAGTGGTTGTGGCTCAAGAGAATGGGCTCCCGTCTACCATATGGGAGGCCCCGGGTTCCATTCCCAGGCAAGCCAGCCCATGCCCGTGGAGAGCGGACGGCCCGCGCCTGCGGAGAGCTAGCACAGCGAGATGACGCAGCAGAGAGAGACAAGCAGGCAGAAAAACGTGCAGCGAATGGCCACAGAGAGCACACATCGAGCACAAGCAGCAAGGGATAAATAAATAAATCTTTAAAAAAAGAAAAAAGTTATTTGGTATCTCTTGAACACATGGAGAGAGGGTTTTCTGATGGGAATCCTCGACTGGGAGTAACAGAATGAGCCAGCTGAGGAGACCACTTGAAGGAACCTGTCAGGCTGTCTTCTCCTGGCTCACCTTCTCTCCTGACCTCATCTGTAGACCCTCGGCACCAGCAGTCCTCACTGCGCTCAGCCGCTTTTAATTGGAATTGCTGACTTGCTGACTCTGGGGTGGCTGTTGGCTTCCTAGTTGCCAAATCTGACAGCTTTTTCTCAGGCCTCGTTCTGTTGGCCTCGTGGCAGCATTGGGTCCTGCTGCCCACTTCCTCCAAGGCTGCGTGACCCTGTTCTCCTACCTACTTCTCCTCCTGTGGCAGGCTGGCTTCTCTGGGAAGCCGACTCTGAGGTGGAGATGATTGGGGAGTGCTCTCAACGCCACCACCAGTGGAAGGGAGGGGAAGAAGCAGGAGTTGACAAAGAGGGATGTTGAGCTGGGAGACAGTCTCAGTCAGCAAAGACCTCAAGCCAGCTCAGTCGGGAGCTCGGGAGCAGGGACAGCCATTCAGAGGTGAGCAGAAAAGCCAGATCTCCGTGGTCCCTCTTCCTCAGTCTTGGGTGTGGGCTGTACCTGGAAGGAGGGTTGCTTTCTCAGCAGCTGGGGGGAATCAACCTTTCCCTGCAGGCAGCCCTGGGCAGCACATTGCACCATTCACTACACCTGCCTTCTCACCACCTGTTCCTTCTCTGTGCAGGTGAACCCCTTAACCTTGGCCTCAGGCTATGATGACCTTCTGCTTTTCTCTATTTAAAATCTCCATTTTGTAAAACCCTAAGAAGTACCAACAGCAGTAGCTAACATTCATGGGGTGCTTACTATGACTATATGGCAGGCATTGTGCTAAGCATTGCCAAGATACTATCTCATTTAAGCTCACAGCAAGCGATGATGTGGTGGTATTAAAGCTCCATTTTACAGCCAGAGGAAAGAAACTGCTGGAAGTTTCTTCTCAAAGTCCTTCAATGGCTTCCAATTACTGAGAGAAGAAAAGCTCAGACTTGTAAATCAGCATTCAAAGCCCAACTCAAAGTGCCCTGAGCCTTCCTTTTTATACTTAATTTTCCACTCCTATCAAACCTGTTCTGTCACTAGGACCTTAACCTGGTATGTTCCAACCTGCTAGCTAGGTTTAGCCGCCTAACTCTGCCTATCCCCTTATTCATTTGTTCATTCATTCACTTATGCATTTACTCATTTATCTTGGGCTAACATATGTGGGCCTTATTGATCTAACAAGGAAGACGAACATAATTCAAATCATTTGCCAAGTAGTTATTATTTAATTACAACTAGTGCTAAGGAAGGAACATCAAGGTGTGTTGAGAGCAGAAAAGACATCCAGCCAAGAGGGTCTGAAGACCGTGCATGAGATGCTGAGGATACAGCTGCTTCTGTTGCCCCACCCCCTTCCTCAAGGGCCCCATCAAAGCATTCCTGCATTCCTGTCTTTTGGGCCCTCCATTTCCTCCTCCAAAAGTCTAACATATCCATTGTCTAAACCAGTCAATCATCTGCAGCCTTGCTTTCTTACTGTAAAGAATTCTCAGATAAATTGTAAGAGTCTTACTAACAGAATACCACATATTTGAAGGCTTACATGGTTCTCTCAGTGGGCCCTAGCACTGCTCAGTAATTACAACCACACCACAAGGTGCTCTTATCATCATCCTCATAGTCTAAGCTTCCCCAGAAGCAGAGCTTGAGGCTGGGACTGGAGTACTAGTGGTTTACCTGGGAATAGAGGGAAACGTTGACAAGGAGTGGGGAGGTGAGGCAGGGATGGGAGGCAGCCAATAAAAAGTGGGTTATCAGCAAGTTCATCACAGAGCCACTGGAGCTTAACCCCAGTGGGAAAATTCTGGGAAATGTGTAGAACATGCACTACAGAGTTATCCCACCCAAGGGGTGGGGAGCTGGGGGTATTTACTCATCTACTCCCATCAGACAGGGGTTGAGGGCGGAGCATGTAAGAGGAGGTTGGTACTAATTCCTGGCACTTCTGGCCCTTGCAAGGCCAGGTAAAGAAATGCAGGTGCTGGCGTGTGCCCAAGTGGTAAGGGGAGGGCATAAGGTCTGCCACTCCCATGTTACAGATTAGGAAACCGAGGCTTGGAGAGGTGAGCCCAAGGTCGCTTGGTAGGAACTATCAGAGCCAAGACGAACCGGTCTTTCTGGCTCTGAAACCACATAAAATGCCCCTTGAGAGGCATTATCTTGTCTCACCCTTCAGTAAACCTCACAGCTCTTTGCACAGGGCTAAGAACCCAGGAGAGACTCAACTGCTTTCTGATTGATGAGCCTTAACGATGAGGAGCTTATTAGAACCAGAGAAAAGCAAGCTCTTAAGTGTGCCTCTGTCCTTCATAACAGCAGGTTTTAACACCCGGTTTCTGAAGAAGTTCACGCTGCCTCTCAAATCCCTTTTCACCTTCTCACCCCATGGACTATGTCCCTTGAAAATAGGGAAACTGAGACACACAAACTTTGACGGCTTCCTCCAGAGATGGTGAGACTAGAAATGGAAATCCCAGTTGCTACTCCTGGGCCACCAACAAAATTCAAATGCTCATCCAATCCTTTTTTTCCCTCCATGAAATTCCCCTAACTCAATTAAAGAGAAAAAAATCAATCAATTTACATGGTAACAGAAAAGAACAGGGCCGGGTATAAAATATTCCCCCATCTGTACTTGAGGGCACGGCCTACACGCTCCGAGAGCACAGCCAAAGGCCCTGGGGATTTGTTTTTCTTTCCCTGACCCGGGGACTCTGATCTCTCACTTAACCTCTGACCTCTTCAATTCAGATAACCAGGGAACTGGCAGCTGGGGCGCCTCTGAACGCCACCCCTCTCCGTCTGGGCTCGTTCTGGCCGTGGAGACAGAACAAAGGCAGGCAGCGGCCCTGTGAACCACTTCAGAGCCAGAGAAGCAGCTCCCAGGACGACAGCCAGCCGCGCAGAGGCCCCCCCCTGGGTCCCCCACCCTGGAGCAGGGGGCAGCCTCATTACAGTGAATGTCATTTAGAGCCGACTTTGTGCAGGAGAAAAAAAATTAAAGCAGCATCAAGACCTTGCTTTGACTCCATTAAAATAACTCAGATTGAAACATGCTTCACCACAAATCCAGGCGCTCCCCCAAATTGGCCTCTTCCCTCCCCCACCCCCCTACCTTAGGCCTCATTTAAAACAGGGCTGGAGCCTGGGTTTTAACAGCAGCTATTTAGAGGTGGGAATAAGCCACTTGTTTGAAATTGAATCAGCCTTTTTTATTAAACCATATATTTTCATTCTTGCCAATGAAGCTGGGAGAGAATGTTGAATCCTCTCTATTGTACTCTTCTGTGCATTTTTATTGGCAGGAGAGCTGCAAATGCAGACCCTGCAACCTCTAATCACACCCCACCCCTGGCCCCCACCGAGTGGGAGGGGGGCTAGACCCAACTCTTTGTTGCAAGCCCAGAAACAATGCATTTTAAAGACTGTCCCATCGCCCCCCCCCCCAATTCATTTCTCAGTGAGGGGCCTGTTTGGCTCCCTTTTCCCTCTACTGCCCAGTCCCCATCTCCCACCTCTCCCCTTATTTCCAGGACTGTGTCTGCTACTTGCTGGTGACTTGGCAACTCAGTAGTGACCACCCACGGTTGTTCCCCAGGGCTAGCTGACTACTTAATCTCTGCTAGGAGATTGGCAAGAGGCTGTCTCTGGCCTCTTATACAATTAGCCACCTCAAGGGACAGACACTTCTTTGGAGCCTCCAGTTCTCAGAGA
>PVKH010037174.1:0-11496 GCA_004027955.1 Chaetophractus vellerosus | reverse complement strand
TAGGAGGAACCAGAGCTCAAACTTGGGATCTCCCATGTGGTAAGCAGGCACTCAATCACTTGAGCCACATCTGCTCCCTGGGATTCCATTTTGTGTTCAATCTCACATGTTCAGCTTTGTCCATTTCTTCTTCACCTAGAAGAGAGGCAAGTCCCTAGGACTCCTTCTGCTAGGTTCAGGTTCTTCTTACCCCTGGGTTCATCTTGTCACTGAAGAATGAGATAAGTCTAACAATAGAAACATATTGGGCATAATGTATATAGAAGGCAATCTTCTGGGTAGTTACAAATGTTATAATGCAATTTGAAAAATAAGACAATATTCTTTCTTTTCCATATCTTTTACCTGATTATTCCTTAACAAATCTCACCTTCAACCCTTCATTGGCATCTCCCAAGTCATTCATTCATTCTTTTTATCTTTACCCAACAAGCATGTATTGACTACCTATTCTATGCCAGGTCCTGGGGTAGGGGCATTGGGTTTTACGATACTTTCCTGGGTCTTATGTTGTAGAGTGGGACAGAAAAAAAACACCTAAATGAACAAATACTTACTATTTCAGATGGCTAAAGGGTTTTTGAAAGAAATAAACTAGGTGGTATGACAGGGAGAAACTGGGATCTGGAGGCCACTTTAGAAAGTATAGTTGAGGGGACTTCCTTGAGGAATGTGACACATGGACTGAGAGCTGAAGGATAAGGAGCAAAAAAGTTGAAGAACTTAGGAAAGAGTGTTCTAGACATAGGAAACAGTAAGTGCAAAGGCACTGAGGAAGCAAAGAGTTTAAAATGTTTAAGGAGCTCAGGGAGGCCAGTGCGGCTAAAGCTTAATGAAGTAGAATATCATGGTGATATGCAAGTCGGAAGGGGAGGCAGGGCCAGATGATCATGGGCCTTGGAGGCCTTGTTAGGAGTTTGGATGCTAGTCTATGTCTAACAGGAAGCCATTGGGGTGTTTTAGGTAAAGAAAGTTCTGGTTGGGGGTGTCTCCCTTGGACTTGCACCATCACCTGTACATCCCCTGTCATAGCCCTCGTGGCCACTGCATTCCAACTGCCTGGTTACTTGTCTGCCCCCACTTCCCACCTCACTAGAAAATGAGCTTCTTAAGGATGGGGTCGGTGACTCTTTCATCACCACATCTCTAGCACCTAGTCCAGTGTCTGCTATGTGCTTAATACTCAAGAAATATTTATTGAGTTGGATAAAAAGATAACTAAAATGCTGAGGAAGTAGATGGCAAATCTCTGTGTTGAAGGGATTCAAAGCAGAAGCTGGTTACCTCCAGCTAGGGTAGTCAGGGAAGACTGCCTGGGAGAGGTGGCCTTGAGTTAGACACCAGAATAATGAGTAGGATGTAGACAGGAGCAGGGGTGGGGGATCTAGGTAGATGGAGCTGGTGTCCAAAGGGTGTCAGCTTCTTACTGAATTAAAATTGGTGAGCTTCCTAAGCTAAGTGGATTAGAAACGTACAAAACAGATAATTCTGGAGGAACTGGGCAAGCGCGAGCTCTCTGCAGTATAAACCCAGCCTTTAGGTTGATGCAGACTGCGTGTGCCCTGGGGGGGTGGAGGGGGTCAGAAAAGAGTCTTCCATCCCATCATCTGGTAAATCTCATTCTCGACATGACAGCAAAACCAATGGCCAGTCCCATCCCTCGAAACATCCCAATATTTCTTGATAGACACTTCTGTTGTCTTATGTGCAATAGAATTGTAATCACCTGTATTTAAAACTAATGGATTTGAAATAACCTGCAGGCTTCCACTTTAATGAGAGTTAGATTAATGAAAAAGGACCCTTTGCCTCAGATTGCATGGCAACATTTTCAAATTACATTCCTGGAACAGAGAATTCACTTATTCAGAGTAATTGGATGCTGACTTGGGTTAATACGTACAATGTCCTTAAATGAAAATGTTCTATTGTAAGTGGAACTGTATGATACCTGAGGCTTTCTCAATAGGTTTGGTTGGACTCTGAGTTAATTATACTGCATGCTATTTTTTGAATGAATTCAAGCATGAATTCTACACGGTAGAGATTGGGATAATTATATTCAATTCTGCTTGGTGCCCCGCTGAAAGAATTGACCTTTTAGATAAAACGAGTCTCCCGAGCAAGAAACCTGAAGAAAGTCTACACAAAGCCGGCAGATGCAAGAGCAGAGAAAGTCTTAAGTAAGAGGGGGGAAATGGGGGCGGGGTGGGGGGGGGTAGGCAAACAAGGAACAGTAGCATCAGCAAGATTGATTTTTTGTCACGGGAAAGTATTTCTGTTTTGTAGCTTGTTTTGTATCCTTGGTACATAAAGGTATAATTTAAAACCATTGATTTTACTAAGCTGTTTTCTCATCAGTAACACAGCTAAAAAGTAGCAGCATGAAGAATTAGAAGCCAACAAAAAACAATCCCTGGAAGATCTCTGGATGGGGGGCCCCAGGAGTGAGCAAAAGGGGTGGGGTGGGGTGGAGTGCAGAGGTTACAGCACAAGTCTTGCCCACCCAGTGATGCTGTTTGGGATGGGGCCTGGTGCAGAGAGTGTGGGCTTAGGGGTCAGACTGCCTGGGTTGAAGCAGGACTCTCCCACTTGCTGGCTCTGTGGCCTTAGACTAAGCCCTCACCCTCTCTGTGCCTCAGTTACCTCATCTGCCAAGTGGGCTTATCCCCATAGGATATGGCTATGGGTTTACACAGATGGAAATGAAAGCACCTTGCACACTGTGTGTTTAGTAACTCTTGGTTACTATTACTAAATAGTAACTACTTAGTAACTCTTATTAATAGTATTATTCTCAGTAGTGAATTCTCTCTCTCTGCCCCAGACTTAAAAGAAATGTAAGCCATTAGGAGGATTAAGCCCTTCCGAAGGATTAAAAATATTTCTCACCTAACAAGCCAGTCTCTGTGGACAGTGTGTCAAGGAGGAGTCCTTTGAAGGCTGCCACAGGGTGAGATAGCCAAGCCAGGCGTGCTGGCCAGAGGGAAGCCTAGTGCTTCCAAACCAAGGGCTGCTCCCTGCCCCAGCACCTTCTTGCAAGCAGAGGATGGCTTCTTGTCTCCATGGCCCAAGCACCCTTTCAGAGTTAAGAGGTGTCACTACTCCAAATGTGTGAACTGGCAACATAACCCACACACCATCCATCTTTCAGCAAGTCTAGGGCTCAGGCCCCCAGTGGGGACCTAAAGATGACCGAAGACCTCGATGTGAATCTTTAAGCATTTGGTTCAACCTTTTTTATGGACAGTGTGACAATGTGCCGGGTTTACTGGCCTTGCAGTGTCTACAGTCTTCCCTCTCCCAACAAAGTTCTAGTGGCCCCTTCTCTCTTAACCCAGACCTTCTGCTGTAGAATGCATTTAGTTCATCTTGTCTTACACTTTTATATGACTCTCCCCTCCCCTTCATTTATTAGCAAGCTTTAACCTGGTCATCGTCCAGCTTTCTCTTCATTCAGCCAATAGACGTTCATTGACTACTGGCTTACTGTGGGCTCAGGGTTCCCTACTCGTGCCCGCCCCTTTTCCCAGGTCTAATTTTCCATTTTTAAATCCCCTCTGAGGAGAATTTCAAGCAGGGCCCAAGTTCTTATCTTTACCCATTGGTAACATCAGTTGTTTTGAGTTGCAGGACCCTAGCTCTCAGCTAGGATGGATAGGACTGCAAACAAAGTCTTATCAACATCCACCAAATTTCTCTCATTCTCTCCCTCCCTCCCTCTCTCCCTCTCTCTCTCTGCTGGACTTGAAGTTGGGAGGATATTAGCCCAGTGCTTCCAGGGACTTCCACGTGGGAGGATCTGCCTGAAAAAATGGAGCCAATAACAGAAAGAAGAACTAAAAGATGGAGGAAAAATCTAAAAGCCAATGACCAGCTTTGAACTGCTGGATCCAACCATGCCTGAAATTATATGTCTTTGGCTCTTTTGCTTCACGAATCATACATCACCTTTTTTGGCCTAGTAAGTCTGAGTTGGAGCCTATCATTTATAACTAAAAGAGTTCTCACTAACACATTTGCCATCTGGCTGCCTGCTAGGAGTCTACTGCTTGTGTTAACCCACAGACCCACTCAGTACCACAGTGTCTAAAGCCCACGTGCTCCATGCTCATTACTGTGTTTGGGTTTGACGTGCAAAAAGAATAAAGCTCCATCCCTCCTCTCAAGTGTTCTTCTCAAGGGACTCAGGAAACCAAGGAAAACTTTCTAGCTTATCTAATTTATGGTGATTGTCCTCAGAACTTTATCAACTTGTTTACTCTGAACTTCAGGTATTTTTCTATTGTGCATGAGACAGTTAGCCCTTCCTTAGCTCACCAAGAATACTTGGATTTTCTCCTCTGTATGTCTGGGTGTTCAACAATATAGAAATCTCTCTGCATATTGAAGTCAATGGAGCTTTAGTTATGGTCCTAAGAGGATGGCTATGGCCTGTAGAAACTTGAGATCTTTATGGTACTATCCAAGTACAGGGATTACAATCCTTCTCTGCTGGTGCCATACAAATATGAATTTTTGTTGCTCTCTTTGTCTTTTAATCCTTAAGATCTTCTGGGGGACCTCTAAGGGGTGGTACTGTGGTATTGTTGGAACTTAAATTCTTGCATTCTTTTCCCAATTTTGGTTGCTAACCACCTTCTGACTTTGGACAAGTACTTTGCCTTTTTGGATTTGACTCCTCCTTTCTTAAATGAAGGATTTGAACTAGATCAGTTTTGGCATCCATGTCCCACTTATCCCTGGGTCCATGTCAGACATTTCTAGTTGATCACTCTATTCTTTCATTCTGAGCTCGAACCCAGCCTTAGAATCCTTCTCAACATGGAGCTAGATGATTTTTTAAGTTTCTCCTAAGCCTTAACATAACATGAGCTTAAGGCTTCTGGGCCAAGAAAATGACACTGCCACTATACATGTAATTTTTGAAACTCAATAAGGAAACTTTCTTCTTTTTCATCAGTAGCCATGGTCCCTTCATCCAGAGATATGGGGCAGGGATAGACACCTTGCATCCTGTCTCAACATGCAGGGTGCCAACAACATACCTCAGTATTATGAGGTGGTAGCTCTCTTAACAGCAGAAGAGAGCAGTTCCCCTAACTCTATAGAGATTTGGACTCAAAAAGACTCCAGTAATTAATTCCATGCTGTGGTTAATATAATTAGTTGAATTTATGTATAAGAGCCCACATTTGAGGCTCAAAATCTAGTTGCTAGTTTTTGTTCTCCTTCCAAAGGTTCCAGTCCCTTAAATTTGTACATTATCTGTGACTGATATGTCATTTATCTAGAGAATACAGTTGTCATTCACTTCACTTAATTAGCTTATGGATTCTAAATTATCTGCTAACATAAAATGTGATTTTATACTGCAGATTACAAAGGTTTTCAGAAATTTAATATGCCACTTTTAATTGGTGCAAAGTACCCTAAAGGATTCATAATATTTTTACTGCACTTGCATTTAGGCTCAAGAGAGAGAGATTAAAGATGTTTAGTTGGAAATGGGATTTGGGTCAGTGAGACTGGTGATGATTTATTTGGAATAAGGAAAATCTGGAGGGATGGCATCGTAAATGTAGTCATCAGAGGATTGTGTTTGAGCAGTGAGACCAGTGATTTGAAGATGGAATATCTTTTGGTTTTCATACCCATTAGTCATTCTAATGGGCTAACTATGTATTTATGGCCTATGGTCCCAAGTTCCCAGCAATGACTAAGAATAGCCTATTTTCTGCTCTGTTTTTCCAACCATTAAATTCATAATCTTCTGTGTCTATGATATTACCACACCTTTCAGTTGTGCATCTGGACAGGCATTTGTTCAGCAAAAGCAAATGGCTTTTTATGATCCTTAGACTATAGAAACGCCATGCACACAGAGGTTACAATCATAATAAAGACCCTGGCTTACAGGGAGCAGCTTCAAGGACTTCCACACTCATCTGTATTAACGTGTGGCAAGTAAAAGTTTACAAAACATGACAATGGGCACAAAAAGTCTGGAGCCTTAAAAGGAAGGGTTGGAAAGAGACAACGGTCAGGAAAGGTGGGTGAGGCTGGGAGGGCCTTTGTGCCCCTCTGGACCCTCCTCCCTCTCTAAGGAACCAAATCCCGATCATCCTGTAAAGTCACTGAGTTACAGAACCTGTACTCCCACCGTTGTCCATTCTTTTGGGTTAAGGTAATAAAGGTCTCTGCTAAGAGCGAAAGTTGAGCTATTATTCACTCTTAGTACATTCGTAGTATTTAATATTATTAGTTGAGTTTGGCTATGCAACTCCGGTTAGAGTCTGGAAGATTTTTCTAGGGGAAAGAGAAAAGAGAAGACTTTGGTGTTGGGGTAGGAAAAGGTCAGGGCTTGGGGAGCCAAGATAAAGTGAGGGTCTGAACATGGGGAGGTGTAGGAAAGAATAACAAAATTATTATTACGAATTTTTATAGTTTTGCATTATGCAATCTGTCTCAGTTTGCCAGGGCTGCTGTAGTAAATACCACATGATAGTTTGGCTTAAACAACAGGAATGAATTGCCTCTGGGTTTGGGAGGCTAGAAGTCCAACATGAAGGTATTGGCAGGGCTGGCTTTCTCCCAGGGTCTGTAACGTCTGGTGCTAACTTGTTGAACTCCTTGGGGTTCCTTGGCTTATATCTCTGCCTCTATCATATCAAGATCTGTCTCATTGGTCTCCTCCTGTGGCTTTCTCTGGCTTCTCTGACCACATCTGCATTTCTTTGCTTATAAGGACTCCAGCCATACGGAGTGAGGCCATCCTCATTCAATTTGGCCTCATCTAAATGGGATCTTCAAAGGTCCTATTCACAAATGAGCCCACACTTCAATGAAAACATCTTCAGAGGTCCTATTTACAAATACATTTACACCCACAAGAATGTGGATTAAGACTTGAATGTGTCTTTTGTGGGGTACATGATTCAATTCCCAACAGGAGTAAACATGCTTGTTTATAAAACTGGAGATAAACAAAATGACAATAATAAAACCATCCATGATTCCAATGACCAGGAGATAATTACTGTTAACTTACAGCAAACATTTTTCCAACATCATGTTATTTACATAAAATATGTAACTATTATATAACTGAACCCATGCCCACTTGTTATTATGTAACTCCTTTTTTCCCTCTTAAAAATATATTATGATCATTATTGCATGTGACTACGTGGTTTGCTACACACATAAAAAACTCCAAGAGCTAAAATAATAGTCCATAGAGGGGGGCCGGCCGTAGCCCAGTGGATAGGGTGCCGGTTCACCACATGGGAGGCCCTGGGTTTGGTTCCCGGGGTCCTCTCCGGGCGGGCAGACCGCCCTGAGAATGGCAAGCCGCTGTGGGTGGGGCAGAACCGCCGTGGGCAGGGCAAAAAGCCACCATGGGCAGGGCAAAGCCGCCACGGGCAGGGCAAGCCGCCCGTGAATGGAAGCAAAAAGCCACCCGTGAACGGAGCAGAGCCGCCTGCGCAGTGAGCTGACTCGGCGCATCGTCGCAACGGGAGGAGACAGAAGAGACACAGAAGAACACACACACACACAAATGAACACAGCAAGAGCAAGCAGAAAGGGGGGGATATGTAACAAACAAACAAGCAAAAAATAGTCCATAGAGTAGAGCTGACATAATTCACTGAACCAATTCCCCGTTACAAACATTTAGGTTGTTTACAAATTTTATTTTATTTTTTTGCTTTTGTAATGCTGTGCAATGCTGTGATGACCAGCTCTATATCCAAATCTTTGGGTCCTATTGGAATAAATTCCTTGAATTGGAATTTCTATGTCAAAGGGTTTGCACATCAAGGTTTTGGATGACTAGTGCCCAAATGCTCTCTGGAAATAAAGTCCTGTAAGACAGTTCTATTAGTGCCCCAGAACAGGGTTTCCTTGTTCTGCAGCAAATTTGGAATCCCAGCCTGATGACTGTATTACTGATTGCTGCATTGTACTTCTGGGCCACCAATCCTCATGGTCAGTTGAAGAATAATCAATAATGCCTGTTCCCTTTTGTGCGCATGTTAGTCTAAGGATAGCAGACGGCATCCCTCCAAGAAATGAATGCGTCAGATCAACAATGGAAAGGTAAACAGAATCATAATTCATGAGATTTCCCATTGTTCTTTTCTAACTTTGATTTTATCAACAGAAAGCAGGCATAATCATCTATGCAATTGAATAGACCCTTATTGAACACCTGCTTTGTACAAGACTAGGTATAAAAAATAAAACAGTATTTTTACCATGTCCACACTTGACCAAGAACTGTCATATGCCTTAGGAAAAAAGCCTTGAGCCAGGGCTCAGGAGTTCTAGAGTTGCCTCTGCCACTGAATCTCTCTGCTCCCTGTTTTAAATATGAGGCTAATAAACTGTAAAGTTTGTGTGATGTTCATGTCAGAAAATGATGTATAAATACTCTATACATGGACAGATTTCAACAAACCGTAACAATGGACAGTAATAGTAGAATATATCTGAGTTAAACCTAAACTGAAAAGACCATGGAGAAATCAAATAGGGTAGTGACTTGTCCCACTGCCTTCTGGGAGGCCGGAAGGTTCTGTGGGGCAGTCTTCAGTGCCACTGTGCAAAGTGAAGGGGAGATGCGCAGACAGGGCTGGGTTTCCAACCACCCACCCTAACTTCACACTCTGCATGTGACTTTGGGCAAATCCCTTCTGATCCTCATCAGTTTTCCCATCTGTAATATGGAAATACGGGCTGTTGTGAAGCTTAGGGATTTAGTTAAGAAGGGTACAGTGTTCAGGATAGAGGTGGGCACATACTAAGCTTACTGTTCTCTTATGGTCCACCTTGGGGGTTTGTTATAGGTTGAATCATGCTCCCCCCAAGAAAAAAAAAGATACTTTTAAGTCCTAGCTCCTGGTATTTCAGAATATGACCTTATTTGGAAATAGCATCATTGAAAATGGAATTAGTTCAGTTAAAATGAGTTCATATTGGGGTAGAGTGGGCCCTACTGACAAGGAGACACCAATATGACTGGAATCTTTATAATAAAGGGAGAAGAGACCCAGAGAGACCCAGAGAGAAAAAGGCCAGGTGACCAAATGGAGGCAGAGATGGAAGTGCTGCAGCTACAGGCCAAGCAATGTCAGAGAGTGCTGGCAAACACCAGAAGCTAGAGGAGGCAAGGAAAGATTCTCCCCTATACATTTCAGAGTTGGCATGGCCCTGCTGACACTTTGATTTGGACTTCTAGTCTCCAGAACTGCAAGAGAATAAAGTTCTGTTGTTTTAAGTATCAAGTCTGTGACCCTTTGTTACAGCAACCACACAAAACTGAGACAGCCTTTCGCTCAGGGTCAGATTTCATTGCAAAACAATGTTTGAAAAATCATCAAATTCTCCAACTCCTTTAGTTTACAGATGGAAAATGTACAGCCCAGAGAAGTCAGTGCGCATGTGCACACCAAGAGTGTGGCACACACAAGTCATCACCATCATCATCACCATCATCATCACACTCCTCTACATGTTGTAGCTCTCTTCATCAACCTCTTGCAACTACTTGCTCCTTGCTGGTAAATGATAGAGGGCACATTGTGGTGACGGATTTGTGTGCTCTTTTTTGGGCTTGTGGACTGCATCAGAAGAACTCATCATCCATCTATTGAACAACAAGGCTCTTCTAATTGAGACACCAGTAGCCTCTGTGACAGCAGGAGTGTTTCCAAATTCCCGACAGATATCAATCTTTGGGATCTGATGTCAAGAAAATTAGAACTAATGAAATTATCGGTTATTCTTAAAATACGTCCAACATTCGTCACACTCTTTCCTTTGCCAATTATTATGGAGAGCTAAAAATATTGTTTGATAAATATAAATAGTAAATGTAACAGTATTTATAAAGAATTGTAGCCTATAGAAGTACTTAAATATTGGAAAGCACCAGAGAACATTATCAACGGGTTGTCTTTGAATAACATAACATGCAGATCTCCTAGCATGGTTAAAAGCACCACGCAGAATCAAGAAATTGCCAAAGGACTTAATTTGCTTCCAACCTTGTTATTTCTTAGAACTCTACTCAAAGGATTTGAATAACTATACATATAAAGTTATTAATATTTATTTTATTTGCAATAACATCTTACCATTAGCAGTAGACAGGGCTCAAACCCACTCTATAAGCAAGACTAACTGATTAGAGTTGACCTCTACATGGCCAGGTCCAGGTTCACGGGAATGTCCTTTTTAAGCTTTGACCCCACCTGTCAGTTTTTTCTTCTGTGACTTTCCACTGGATATTGGTGGATTCCTTCAAACAAGTAATGTCTGCATGTTGACTGTAAAACTTTAATTCCCATAGGAGAATTTATAATAGTTTTTCTCATTTACTCAATGTCTTGATAGATTTTTTCTTGGGATTCAGGAAAATGTAAACTTCCCAAGAAATGCTAGTACTTAATTTCCACATGGAAACGTTATGTGACACCACCTTCCCAGCCCCATGTGACAACATGGAAGACAGTCCAAAGGGGATCCGAGGGTGGGAAGTGTGTCCGTGTTCTCTGTGCCACTGATCTTAATGGAGACCTCAAGTCATCTCCTCTAATCCTCTGGACAACTGAATGCTACAGCATATAATTCCAGCCTCCAGGAATCTCTCTTGTTGGGAGTTAGTTCACTTCTTTTTCGATATCTGCTAGTAGGGTGGAACCTTGGCTTTATATTTCACTGCTGGGTGGTATTTAATTGTGTGGACATACCATGAACTATTTTACCAGTCCTTTATTAATATCCAGTTATATTGTTTACAGTTTTTTTTCATGATTAAGAACACTGCCATCCTTCTCTTATTCCTCTATTATCACCCACTATTGCTAGAATATTGGTAGCATAAATTCCTGGAAGTGGAGCATTTCAGACATTGACAGCTTTTGCCAAATAGGTCAGGAGATGGGGCTGTGGCTTTGGTCAGCCTGACGGGAAGCGTTGCTCCGCCACCTTCTAGCTGCACGACCTCGGGAAAGTCACCTTGCCTTTGCCTGAGCATCTGAAGCTAGGGATGGACGCAATGTCTACATCAAAAGGTGGTTAAAGGGATCAAATGAAATAGGGCTTCATGCAAATGCTTAACCAGCACCCCGCACACAGCAAACACTGGACAATTGCAACCTTGTAGAACAGATGCTGTGGACAGCCCGGCCCCAGAGCCCTGGTCCTTTGCATTTTGGCACATGCCGCCCACCTCCCCACCGTGAGTGCCCACCTCCTTTGCCTGGGCTTTGCCAGCTGCCCGGGGCTGATTTGCCCACATGGGCTCACTGCAGGCCAGAGGGGCTGGGAAATTAATGACCACAATCCCCTGTCCCAGCAACCTTTGACCAATATCTTATGGGAGTTGGGGTGTAAGTACCCCAGCTCCTTCACCCCTTTGAGGAGATAATTCTCCTCCTCTCACTCCACCCCTGGAATTCTCAGCAAGATTAAGCCCCAGTAACAGGG
>PVKH010037173.1:0-11115 GCA_004027955.1 Chaetophractus vellerosus | reverse complement strand
ACATATATTTTTAAAAACTTTCAAATCCACAAAAAAAAATACAGAAAACCAATTTTAAAATGGACAAACATCTGGCACAGACACTGTGAAAAATACAAGTGGCCAGTAAGTAGTAATTTCATGGAAAATGTTCAATATCAATAGTTATTAGGAAAAGACAAAATAAAACCAGAGATACCATTTTACATCCACTAAATGGCTAAATTTTACAAATATTAACCATACCAAATGCAGGAGCAGGTGTGGACCAACTGAAATCCTCACATATTGCTGGTCAGTTTGTAAAACTAGTTTCCAGCTAATTTTATAAAATTGGTTTAGAGTTCCTTATGAAGTTAAGCACACACCTACCCAATAATACAGCAACATTTGGTTAATGTATCTAACCAAATGAAAGGAAAGTATATTTCAGACAAAACACTTGTTAGGTGATTCTTTTGAGCTTTATTCACAATAGCAAAATATTGGAAACAACCCACACGTTCACCAACAGAAGTCTGGAGAAACAAATTTTGGTAACTTCATACAATGGTTCTTAGCATTAAGACGGAAGGAATTAGCCTAAAACATAAATATGGATGCATCTCTAAAACATTATATTCAAAGAAGTCAGACATGAAGAGTATACTAAATTATCCCATTAATATAAAGTTCATGAGCAGACAAAATAGAAATCTAAGTAGTGGTTGCTCATAGGAGGAAGGATTATTAAGTAAAATGGTGCCTGAGAGAATTTTCTGGGGTGATAGAAAAGTTTTATATCTAGATCAGGGTGTTGATTTCACAAGTATATATGCATTTCGATTTGAACTGCTGGTTCTACTATTACATAGTTTTATATCAATAAGAGAGAACGAGGGAGATAGAGTGAGGGAGGAGAGAGACAAGAGATAAATGATTTTTGAAACAATAAAAGTACCTTTAATTTTATAATTACTCTGCTTCCACAAGTTTACTTTTTGTCAGGAACTATTCTTAGAAATCGTATTATCTTAGATAATCCAAATAAGGTGGAACCTATGAAGTGAAAGTATAATTATTTTCATTTTATATGTGAAGAATCTAAAGGGTAGGAAGATTAACCAATCATCCAGTAACACAGAATTCAGATTCAAATCCTGGCAATTTGTCTCCAAAGTCCAATTTCACACACACATGCACACACAGTATTTTTACTGAAAGAAAACAATCACAATAATGCAAAAATCATGTGGAAAAAAGCTTTACAAACAGTATTCCGGCCTCTAACACATATTTCCCTAGTTATTCCCATCTTCACTCAAAGTTTTATTTACAAATAATTCAAAGTGATATCTCTAATCTAGATAAATTTTTCTAACCTTAGGTGCAAATAATTTTCATTTTTCATGTCCTTCTCAATGGCTTCTCATATGTAAATCATCATTTCCCCATCCCTGCTCATAACTGCAAACATGACCCTCTTCGAATTTTTCCTATTATTATGAAACTCCACATCATGCATCCTGTTAAGTAAGTCAGAAATAGCAAAAGTATTTTGAACTCAACGCACTCTCTCACTTTCAGATTCCAACTCATTACCTAGTCATATTGACTTCAATTCATAACTATGTGTACATCTGTCCACTTGAATCCATCTCCACTGTCAACCCCTAAGCCAAATTACATTATCTCTATCTCTCCTACTGCATAACACATCCCACTGAATCATTTCTGTCCTCTCAACACACTCACACTCCAAACTTACTCAACTTTCCTTCTGAAACCCTATATCTGACTGTGCATGTCATCACCTTTCTCCCTGACATCAATCAATATGTGAGAAATATTGTTGAGTTTCTGCTACATATATACTTTGCATTTATCTGAGGAAACATCAATAAACAAAACAGACAAGGTAGTTATTGTAATGAGGTTTACATTTTAGTGTGGGAGATAGAGAACAAATATTCAAAGAAACCAAAAATAATATATATCAAATAGTGGTAGATAAGGACCTCTGCAGAAAAATATAGCTGGTTGATGTAAAAGAATAATTTAGATGGGGTGGTGGGGGTTGGGGAAGTGTCAGGGGCAGTCTTTCTAAATGAATGGCAAGAATGAGTCGGCTGTATGAAGATCAACATACAAAGAATTCCTAATAGACAGAAAAGTTAATGCAAGAGCCCTAAAGGTGAGAACAAGCTTTAGCATCTTTGAGGAGCAGAAAGAAAAGCAGTGTAGTTAGTGCTCACAGGGTAAGAGAAGAAATGACATGGATGGTAACAGGGATGTAGGCAAAGACAGTTATCAGAAAGAGCTTTCTAAGCCAAGAGGGGAAATTTGCATTTTACTCTAAGTACAATGGAAAATCACTGGAAATGAATGGGTCACCATTGTTCTTAGGAGAAAGGCAAAATTCCTTAAGTATGTCTGATATTTTATGTTCTTTAAAATACGCACTATTGTTACATCCTACAGCCTCCTCTTGCAACATACTTGTTCTTACTTTAGTGGTTCAGCATAGTCAGCTATCTTTAAGCCCCTAAATTGCCATGCTCCCTCAGACCACAAGGCATTTGACCAGGCTGCTTCTTCTACCCATGATAACTGAATGTTTAAATAAATGACTGGATCATAGTTGTACATTATCAGAGATCAAGCCATATCCACATTCTCTGAAATTTTTAAAAAAGTGTAAAAGAAGAAAATAGGAGAAGCTTTCTTCCCAATATCACTTATCACTTCCACCTTAAAGACTTTATGACTGTACAACAAAACCAAGGTTCCAATCAGCCTTCCTGAAGGGAGCCACTTGTATAAAGCTGTACAACCATTTTCCTCCTCTTTTATCCCTATCACTACTCATTTTATAGTAGATCTTGTGGCACAATCTGAGATAGAAGGGGATCTGTGCTTTTGCATTTTATTTTGAGCATCGTCATATGAGGGTAAAAACAAGAGAAGCATGGAGAATGTGCCTTCCAGAGAGGAGAATGTTTCCATGCAAAAGAAGGCATATAGATTGCTTTAAGGTATTGAGGGAGGCTAGAAAAATAGGGAATCAATAGATGCATCTGGAACCTGACAAGAAGCCCACGTGGACATCCATAGTCCCAAGATGGCTTCTGGAAGACCCTTGCGAGAAATCCCATTCGGAAGGAGTTTTCCTCTGGAAGCCAGGAGAAGCCCCAGATCTCTAGGGGCCTTCTCATTGGGCCCTCCCAGGGGATTGATGGGTGGGGTAATCAATCAAAACAGCAAATGGTTGGGTCTCCTCCCCTGTCATTAGCAAAGGGGTGGAATAATTGATGGTTCAAAAAGCAGGCTCAAAGGCAGAACTAGTCCCTGTTCTTGCTTTCTACTCCCTGTTCTTGCTTTCTGCTCCCTGCTCTTGCCTTCTTCCCTGCTGCCTGGAACAATACGCAAGTAAAACCTGGACATTTGTAATCTGTAATGGGTAATTGTAATCTGTAAATCAGCCCTCTTTATCATTTTTCAGCCCTTTCCTCTCTACCTGGGACCCATATTCTGTTATTTTCTCCCATTTCTTTTCCCTCCCTTCCTTAATAAATTACTGGCCTAACTAACCAGGCTTGCTCTTGAAATTCATTTCTTGTAGCTTAGCCAAGAACTTAGAGAAAATTTGACAACAGTATCACAGGAACCGAGCAATAAAAAAAGTAAAATGCTCAACAGGATGGCAGAGCTGCATTACATAAATACAAATTAGGGCCTGCACAAAACGTATTCAAATAATTTAATTGAAGCACTTAGGAAAAAAAAAAGATCAGTGGAAATAAAGAGGTCCATTAGCAACCTCTTGTTCAGAACAGACCTCCAATGCTTCAGGGCAATATAAACTAGTGGGCAAGAGGGAAAGGGAATTCTTTAAAAATGGAGAAATAAAAAACTGAGAGGGGGGCGCCTATAAAATATTCTTTGACATAAAATCATGAAACCATTTTCATTAAAATAAAAAAGCAAGACAGAAGTAACCTTGTAAAATATTTAATACAGGAAAAAATAGGACATGTAAAACTAGATTTGCGGGGCCGGCTGGATAGCCCAGTGGATAGGGTGCCGGCATACCACATGGGAGGCCCTGGGTTCAGTTCCCGGGGACCTCTCCTGGTGGGCAGACTGCCTTGAGAATGGCAAGCTGCCATGGGCAGGCCAGAGCCGCCGTGGGCAGGGCAAAAAGCTGCCACGGACAGGGCAAAAGCCGCCACGGGCAGGGCAGGTCGCCCGCGAATGGAGCCCAGCCAGCCACCCGTGAACTGAAGTAAGAGCCGGCCATGAATAGAAGCAGGAGCCACCCACAAGCGGGGAAAGCCACGCCTGCGCAGTGACCAGTCTCGGCGCGTCCCCGCAGTGGGGGGGAGGGGAGATATGTAATAAAAAATAATAATAATAAAAAAAATAAATAAATAAATAAAACTAGATTTGCTTTGAGTTTTCAGAAATATTAAGTAGCCCTAAGCTCTGAGAAATAAGACAGTAAAGATGAGATGAAGAGAGACTAGGATATGTAAGCAATAAATGCTCTTAAAAGACTAAAGGTGTAAGCAGAAAAAATATTTGCTTAGTGTTAAAAAAGAACAGAAGCAACAAAACAGAAAACCAGATAAGCTATTTGGGAACTAGACTGAAAGTATCCCAAAAGTGATAGCTATGAAAAACATGGATATAGGTATTAAAGGCAGATAATATACTTCTAAATCATGGATGAACTGTATCCTGAGGAATAAACTGGAATAAAGAAAGAAAAAAAATGTTACATTATTTTAAAATATTTAAAAGGTTTTTTTTTTAAAGATTTATTTTTTTTTATTTATATATCCTCCCACCCCCTTGCTGCTTGTGCTCTCTGTGTTCATTTGCTTTGCATTTTTCTGTGTCTGCTTGTCTCCCCCTGTTGGGTCATCCCACTGAGTCAGCTCACCGCTCAGCGGCTTGCCTTCACCAGGAGGCCCCGGGAACCAAACCTGGGGCCTCCCATGTGGTAAACCAGAGCCCAACCAATTGAGCCACAGCTGGTTCCTTTTTATTTTGTTTTTAAGCAAAAGTTTCTAGCATTGTTTCTAAACATCTACCTGCATGTCTGTCAATGAAACCTCTTCTGTTACCATTCTTTTAGCCAGCGCCACTCCCTGCTATAGTATGCTATAGTCCATCTCCCCTTGCCTACTCTGGGACATTAATTCAGCATTAGTCCACACCATCATAACATTTTCCTTTCTACTAGATTTCTCCCATTAATGTAAGAACAAACTTATTTCTCTCAAACTGAAAACAAAACAAAACAAAAAAACATTGTTGATCCCACTTCCCCTTCTTTTGGAGAAAAATTCCTGAGGAGCGGTCTATTAGTTTCCCACTGCTCTGATGAAAAACACACAATGGGTTGGCTTAAACAATGAGTGTTTATTAGCTCACGGTTTCAGAGGCTGGAAGGCTTGTTTTCTCCTGGGATGGGTATCATTCTGGCAGGCTGGCAGTCCTCTTGCTTCTGTGACTTCCTCTTTCCCATCCTGTGTCCTGTGGAGATGTCTCCTTTCTCTTCCAGGTTCCAGCTCACTTCCAGCTCCTCCTCCTGACTTTCTTTTTATAAGGCCTCCAGGAATAGGATTAAGAACCACCATGATTCAGGTGACCACACCTTGAGTGAAAATGATATCTTCAAAAGGTTATTTACAAGGGGTTCACACTCACAGGAATGGGATTGCCATGAAGAACATTTTTTTTCTGGGGTACATAAGTCAGTCTACCATATCTCTATTCCTGCCCCCAATTCATATTTTAAACCAGTCTCTCTTTTTTTACAGAAATTATATTTTCATTTATTACTTGCAGAATCTAAAAATGTTTTCAGTACAGCTGTCCCTACTCATTAACTCTTACATCCATGATAATAGTTTTGTCCTTAACACCCGGTCAATACTGTTAACATAAAATTCAGGAAGCCCATTAGACTGGGGTGACTATCCTTGCACACTCCCTGAAAAACAAATAATAAAATTGAGACTTAAGAAAATCTGCCATTACCTAAAACGCCTGGGCACTAAGAACCTGAAACTTAACCAATCAGAAAGACACCTTAGGAAGGGGCTTTCCACCAGAAACAGACCACATAAGGTGATGCAGCTTAGCTATCAAATCAGAACACTTCCTCATTTGCCTCCACCTTTGCCCCAAAAAACTCTCCCTTTCCACCCTGTTATATATCAGTCCTTTGCTTAGAACCCTCTAACGGTTTCCCACTTGATCACAGGAAAGCTAAAATATATACTGTAACTCTGCATTGTTTGACAACCTCCCCCTCCCACCACCCCCAGTTAATGATCTTTCATTTACTCTTCTCTTTATCATTGACTCTACTAAAGCCACACTGTTTTCCATATTTTTCCAAGAAGCTGCCAACATGTTCCCACCTCGGGGAATTAGATCTCATTATCCCCCCTGCATTCCCCAGCAGTCTGCATGACTCATCCCCTGTCCCATCTCAGTGAGGCAACCCTTTCTAAAATTTACCCCCTTATATATTTTATTTTTATCACTTATAAAGGTGTAATAAAGAAATGTGTGGTTACATAAACTGAGCAAGGAGTATGGAGTTGACATTTTAATGGCCTTATTTGGAAATAGTACCATATATATCTCAGAAACATTATATTTTGTGAAGATATAGGTTTTCATTCCTCCACAACATCTTTTGGAGGACGACAGCACTCCAGAGAAGCCCATCATTCTTCCCTCTAATCACTATGTCCTTTCCTCCTCCCCAAATGTAAATTCTGTCCTACTTTCCAACACTAAATTTGACTTTTGTCTCTTTTTAAACTCTGCACGATGAAATCATATGGAATGCATATTTTACATCTAAGTTTTTAAATATTATTTTTGTGCAATTATTTTAAGTCATGTAAGAGCTATTATGATCCATTTATTTGTTTATTCATAATGTATTTCATTTCTATTCATTGCTTTTTAGTATTTCATTGTATGGCAACAACACAATTTTCATTTCTGCTTTTTATGGAAATTTAAGATTTTTTCAGTTTCTGTATATTTAAGCAAATACTGTGAAGAACATTCTTGTACAAATCTCTGCTGCACATGTGCACATATATGTTTTGTTTGGGCATACACTTAGTAGCACAATTGCTGGGTTAAAGTTAGTATATAATTCTAAAGAGATTTTCGAGATAATTGCACCAATTCACCCTAACAGCATTATCTGAGAATTTCAATTTCTCAGTTTGGTCAGTCTTTTAAATGTAGTTACTATGGGGGGTAGGTAGTGGTAACTTATTATAGATTAAATTTGCTTTACTTTCATTACTACTAATAAACATAATTTAAAAATGTGACTAATTGCCTATTCATTTCTATGTGGTGTGTTTCATTCTCTGAGCCATTTTATTAATTTAACTTTTTACTTTGATATAATTACATATTTACATGCAGTTTTCAGAAATTACAGAGATATCCCATTGACACTTTACTCAGTCTCCCTCTTTGATAATATCATTAAAAAAACCATAGTACAATATCACAACCAGGATATTTCCATTGATGCAGTCAATATAGAGAACATTTCCATCACCAAAAGGATCCCTCTTGTTGCCCTTTGATAGCCATACCCACTTTCCTCCCACCACCCCTACACCTCCTTAAACCCTGGCAACCCTAAGTTCTCTATTTGTATGATTTTGTCTTTTCTAGAATGTTATATGAAGGGAGTTATGTAATCTTTAGGGATTGCCTGTGTTTTTTCACACAGCATTATTCTCTAAAGATTCTTTCAATTTGCTGCATCAATAGTTCATTTCTTTTTATTGCTGAGCAGTATCCCATGGTATGAATGAACCACAGTTTGTTTAATCATTCATTCATTGAACAACTAAGTTGTTTCCAGTTTTTTACTATTTTAAGTAAATGTAGTATAACATTTTTATACAGAGTTTTGGGTGGATATGAGTTTTCATTTCTCTCTAAATGGCCAAGATTGCAAGAGGACTTGGTCATTTAGTAGGTGCATGTTTAGTTTTTTAAGAAACTGGCAAACTTTCCCAAAGCAACTGTGCCTTTTTACTTTCCTACTGGCAATGTATGAGTGATCTAGTTTCCCCAAATACTTCCCAGAATGTGATACTGCCACTCATTTTGTTTTAGCCATTTTGATGTGTAGTGATATTTCATTGTGTTTTTAATTTGCATTTTCCTAATGGCTAATGATGAATATCTTTTCTGTGCTTACTTACTTTGTATATATCCTCTTCAATGCAATATCTCTTTTTGGCTGTTGCCCTTGATAGAATTGATTTGTTTGTATATTTATTGTTGGATTTTGAGGGTTCTTTATATAGTCTAGATACTGTTCCTTTGTCAGACATGTGGTTTGCAAATATCTTCCCCCATTCTGCATCTTGTCTCTTCATTTGATAAACAAGGTCCTTCAAGATGGTTTTGACTTTCATGGCCCCTTACCTTTAAAAACAAATTTGATGATTGGCTTTTCTATTTCTGCAAAGAAAGTTGTTGGAATTTTTATTGGGATCACATTGAATCTACACATTTCTTTGGATAAAATTAACTTATTAGCAATATTTAGTCTCCCAATACATGAATGCAGAATGTCACTTTAGTTTTTTAACCCTTTGATTTCTTGTAGTAATGTTTTGTAGTATTCCTTGTATAAGTCCTTTACATCCTTGGTTAAATTTATTATTAGATATTTTATCCTATATCAGATCTTATTGTAAATGGAATTTTAGGTTGATTTCCTCCTCAGATTGTTCATTAATTGAGTATAGAAATACTGCTGGTTTGTCCATGATGATCTTGTACTTGCCAAATTTCTGATTACTAGGTCTATCACTTATTATTAAGTCTATCAGTTTTGTTGTGGATTTTCAGGGTTTTTCATATGCAGGATCGTGTCATCTGTATACTGGGAGTTTTACTTCTTCCTTTCCAATTTAAATGTTTCTAATTCTTTTTCTTGCCAAATTTCTCTGGCTAAAAATTCCAGTACAATGTTGAATTACAGTGGTGACAATGGGCATCCTTGTCTTATTCCTGACCTGCTCCAATCTATATCTATATAAACCCTGTAGGAAATTTTTCATTTCAATTATTTCAGTATTCAACTACAGTATTTCTGTTTGCTTCATTTTTTAAATTTCTCGTTTTTTGAGATCCTGTTTGCTTCATTTTTAAAATTTCTCTTTTTTTGAGATCCTCAGAGTGTTCATTCTTGTTTTCCTGATATCCTTTAGTTCTTTCTCTCTATTTTCCTTTATTTCCTTGTGCATAATGATGATCATTTTTTAAAGTCTTTGTCCCATTGTCTAAAGTCTGGTCGTCTTCATTAACGTTTTCTTTATTTTTATCTTGTTACTTTGGATTTCCTGTTTCTTTGTTTGTAGTCTTGTTGTATACTGTACATTTTAATATGTTAAATTGTTACCTCTGGGAATTAGTCACTGAGCCATCTGTACCTTACGTTTGTATCCAGCTAATGATGTAATGATATGATTTTTAGCTGACAAAAACAAACTAATGCAAAAATCAACTTTCACATTCTTTGCAAATTGGTTCTCTGTTGACTTGTGTTCTCCTTCAGAGTTTAGCTCTCCTATGGAGTTCAGCCTAAAGTGCATTTTAGGTTCAGGGTCCTCCTTGTATTTTCTGTGCCTGTTTGTCTCTGGCTAGTGCTTACTCATGGCCTTAAGAATTCCCTCATTCACAGGTATTTGAATGCTGCCTCTACTACCTGTGAAATAGGTTTTCTCTTCCCAGGTGCTCTGTTATACCACTTAAGCAGGTGATCCAGTCCACTTTGACTTACTTGTTTTTTGTTTTTTTTTGTTTTTGTTTTTTACATTGCTTTTGCTTTCTACAAGCTGCTTCTGCGTGCAGGGCAAATTCTGGGATGGCAAGCCTGAGATGAGTTTCTTTATTCCCTTTTCAGGCTGCAACCCAATAGATTGGCACCGACATACAGGCATCCTTGTTTGAACATAGGGGCTATGCTGCTCCCTCCATACTAGTTAGTGCCTGAGACCCATAATGGGAGCGCAGGCTGGCTCCACCCTGCACTGCACCAGATAGCACGGAGAGGAAATGCGAGCAAGGGCGCCATGAGCTTCTGCCGCTTTTAAAGCTGCGTTTTCTTGTTTCATCACTTCCCAGTCACTGCAATTTTTAAAATATTTTCCAGAGTTTTGAGGAAGATGGCTCTTCCAGTTGTTGCTAGTTGTTCAAAGATTCTGTGGGGGAGCAGCACCTTGAAGCATGTTACACCAAAATCTTTGTTGACCGCATCCTACTTAAGTTTTTATCATGTATTTAAAATGCTTATGAGTAGAAGTTTTTTCTAAGTAATATTTTGGTAAAAGATATTTTGAAAATTCCAATATTAAGATTTTACTCTTAATATCACAATAATTGAGAATATTTGTTCAAAGCAGGTTAGTTCTTTTGATATTTACCATTTATTGAGCATGCACTATGTTGTATGCAATGCTTTTCCTGCATTTTTGTTTCCTCCCCAATGAAATGGAAATCATTTTTATTCAACTTTAGTGAGCAAGGACAAGTTCTCTCCAAAGATGTGTGAGTTCATGCACATTGACGATCATCTGAAGATGACCTGTAACACCTGTTTTCAATTTAAGTACAGGAAAGTCCCTGTATAATGCATGTTCTGCCAGGGAAGCAATATCGGGGATGAAGACTAACATTTCATGAGGGTGTTGTATCACTTCCTATTGAAAAGGTAGAGCAATCAATCAACTTTGGGAGAAAAATTAACCTGTACTCATTTTATGTGAAATATTCATGGTTTTAAGATATAAAATAGGGACACCTACTTCTCAAAGGTTTTGCACTATAATTGGTGGCATCTGGCATAATAGGAACCAAAAAGAACAATATTGTTTCCTTTAAATACCTTAGTGAGAAGGAATATCCCTGATAGAAAGTGTAACAAATGAAACTTTGTTAAAAAATAAATAAAAAGGAAAAATCTTAAAATTAAAGGGAAAAGGGATACTTTTCCCTTATAATCTACTTAAGAAATAAGCAGGGGCATGTTTCAGAGTAGAAAAGTCACCAATCTATCAAATAAGGAGATGGGATAAAGCAAAC
>PVKH010037172.1:0-11495 GCA_004027955.1 Chaetophractus vellerosus | reverse complement strand
CTGCCATCTTGAGTAACTTCCTCTTTAGGGCCTTGTGACTGTAAGCTTCCACTCCAAATAAATACCCTTTACAAAAGCCCACAGATTCCTGGTATTGTGCGTCAGCACCCCTTGGGCTGACTAATACACACGCCCAGACCCTCATCTCTGGGACCTGTGGATGTACCATATCATTTGGTAAAAGGGACTCTGCATAGGTGATTAGACGAAGGACCTCAGATGGGGAGGCCATGCGGGATTATCTGGGTGGGCCCAACGCCATCACAAGGGTCCTTATGCACAAGGCGTAGGAGATATTGCTGCAGAGAAAAGAAGGCAATATGATGAGGGAAGCAGAGAATGAAGAGATGTGCTTCAAAGGAGGGGGAAGGGGCCACAAGCCAAGGAATGCAGGTGGCCATAGAGGCTGGAAAAGAAGAGTAAACGGATTCTCCCCTCAGAGCCTCCAGAATTGTAAGAGAGTAAATTTGTGTTGTTTTAGGCCACTACATTTGTGGTAATTTGGTACTGCAGCAACAGGAGGCTAATATGCCCACCTCCCAGATTTTGCCCTTCCCTCCCCGCCCCCACCACGTTTAGCACATTTCATTGCAGTTGCTTGTCCCTTCCTACCTTCTCAACCACATGGGCATCAGAGTAAATGCACAAAACATTACAATCGGTGTTATACAAATCAAAAAATTATTCACGTTACAAAAGAATTCTTGTTAAAAGCTTTCTTTATATAAAACATTTGAAAAAAATAGAGTTAAAATTCTTTACCTTAAATAGTTTTCTACTAAATGTCTGTCTATACACTAAAGGTAAACATATATTCAGCAATAGTGAGCATTTGCTTGTCAAGGTACCTCTTCTTCTGAGCTGCAGTTTCCTTACAAGAAAAATGCCATGAGAATTAAGTAAATAACACATTAAAAAATCCTAGTATAATCCCTGACATATCATGAGTATTCAATCCACACTGGAATCAACGTTATTGTCAAGCACACAACAATCAGCCATGACCTCATCTAACTGATTTTTGTGGTCCTCATGGAGATGTGACTTAAGACTGATCTTGAAGCTGCAAAATAAATCAGCCCCAATTTCCTAGTCTGAGTACGTGTGGACTCTCGCCCATTTCCCCCACTGGTCAGTTACTTCTTCAAGGCATGCCCTCGATATGAGGGCCGTGGCTGGGCACCAGGGACAGGAAAGTAATTTACAACGCAGGAAATGAAAGAGGATCCAGGAACTATTGTTACGTGAATGTCAGGAAAAGAACCAGGGAGAAGCACGAACTGGAATGAGACCACGAGAAAGCTACGTTAGAAGCAATGCCAAGCAGTTAACTGAGGGCAAGTGCAAGGTAACAGCACTAAATGATGAAAAGCATTCAGCACTTAAGGTTTAGAATGCCCAGACAGCTAAGGCTGGCAGGCTGGCTGCACCAGCTGACAGCATGTGGTTGTAAGCAGAGGCCAGTCGTCCGGCTGGCCTACCCCATTTGCCTGGGATTCACATCCACTTACCTGGCTCCCTTGACCAGGTGGTTGTACAAAGTTGCAACCTACCCAGTGCATTGAAGAGAGCTCTGAGAGGAGCGGCTCCTTTGCCACCTTCACCCCCACATCCAAGGTGAGCGAGAATTGTCTGGTGTCGGCAATTGGTCTTTGGTCCCTCAAGTCTGGGAGGATCAGAAGCAGAACAGACTCCACCTTGGATCTGAGCAGAGCCGCAAGATTCCACCTTGGAAACAGTCTCTCTTCCTGGCCCGGGTGTGCAAATTAGTTGTGGGGATCCTTACTCAGGTTTTAGGTCCAGCCCCACTGGAGCCTTTCCGTATAATGTCACCCAAACACTTGTCCATGGAAAGCCAGGATTTGAGGGAAAGTTCTCTGGGGCTGCTTCAGGTGGAGGAGAAATGCTCCTCGCAGTGGAACAGTGGCTTCAAGGCGGTGGAAGAAACAGAGGAGCCAGCATTTAGCACACGGTTTGGACAGTGCTTATTTAAATGCCGTGATATCCCTGGTAGATTATACACTGTGGGTGGGCTGGGGTCTGATTATACTGTGTAACATTTCATCTCCAGTTCCTACATAAGTCCGAAACATAAGCGCTTCAAGCACTTGTTTATTCAGTCAATAGAAGTCAAAGACACTTAGACAGCGGGAACAGTCAGTAGTTTTCTGGACTTGAAATTAATCGGGACTTTATCGGTTGCCCAGACTCTCCGTGGACTAACCTCTAGCTGATAGCATAGCACATGGGACTGGGTTTCATCCTCTTTTTCATTCTTAACATAAGCTGTTCCTACCAGGAGGCAAATAAATAATTTTTTTTTCCTCTTCCCATCACCTAGGAAACAATCTGAGGACTAGACATCAGCCTGTATATGTTCTGGAACCATAAGAAGTCAAGATAAATTTTTAAAATGGAGAAATAACTACAGAGGAAGACACTATATATTTTTGAAAGCATGTACGTAAGATATGCTCAGCTCTTAAGAGAGTTACGATTCATCAAGGAGACACAACTGACACAGTTTTAGAATTCATTGCCCTGAGAGCGGTAGCTCCTCCCCTCCTCGGCCCTCATTCATTCAACGCTGCAAAGGATTAGTGTGGCCCCAGTTCTCTTTCAGTCTCTCTCAACCTATTTGCTCTCTCTTTCGTTGACCTGGTCATGTTTCTACAGGACACACAGTGACATCCGTGGCAAATCTGTCTCTAGGCTAGATCTTTCTTCTGAATGCTAGTTATTAAAAATTGGTGGATCTGGATACCAGGGGTGGGGAGGTAGTACGAGAAGGAGGGAGAGGTATGTTGGAGTTCTCTGTATGAGGTTTGTATTATTTTTGCAACTGTCCGGTAAGTTTGAAAGTATTTAAAAATAAAAAGTAGAAAACAAACAAATAAACAAAAAAACTACTCATTTATTACCTCAAAGTTTTGTCAGTCAGAAATCTGGGTTCAGCATGGAAGGGTCTCAGCTCAGGGTCTCAAAACCCTAAAATCTAAGTATCAGCCAGGCTGGATTCTCATCTGGGGCTCAGGCTCCTCTCCTAAGCTTGCATGACTGTGGCAAAATTTATTTCCCTGTGGTTGTAGGACTGATGTCCCCACTTCCCTGCTAGCTGTAAGTCAGGGCTACGTTCAACTCCTAGAATCCACTGCAATCCTTGATCTGTGGTCTCTTCCATCTTCAACCTAGCAACAACCCACTGAATCCTTCTCATATTGTATATCTTGCCGTAACTCTGACTTCTGGACCCAGAGTTCAAGGGCTTGTGTAATTAGGTCGGACCCACCAGATAACCTCCATTTCTTAAAGTCAACTGTGCCACATATGCACAGTCTCCAGTGTTACCCAGGGCCTGCACGCCAGAGGGCAGGAAATCATGGGGCCATCTTGGAATTCTGCCTACCACAATCACTCAGAGTAAACCCATTTCTCCCATCTTTTCCCACCCAAACAATCAAGTTACCTCTATGTAAATGGAGAGAATTCTCCAGCTACAAAGACCCTCCAACTGGAATTAAAAAAAAAAAAAGACCAGCTATATGATGTTTAAAAAGGAATTAAGAAAAGCCAAAATGAAAGGATGGAAATAGATATACCAGGCAAATGCTAGCTAAAAGAAACTGACTACAGCCAAATTAAAATCAGATAAGAGACATAAAGCCAAAAGCAACGCTAAAAATAAAGACTGCCATCTCATTAGCAAGTGGGGAAATATAAAATTGGAACAAAGAGACAACATTTCATACTGAAAGACTGGTAAAGATTAAAAACCTTTAAAAAACGTGTCTCAGCAAGGATGTAGATCTATGGAAACTTTTATAAACTGCTGGCAAATCACTTAAGAGTATAATTTTGCATTATTTAGTGAAGTTAAAAACACACATTCCCCATTACCAAGCAATTCTACTCCCAAGTATTACACCTTGGAAAAATATTTGCACATGTGCACAAGGAGACATTTACTATTTTCTTAGCCCCATTGTATATAATAGCAAAAATCTGGCAACAAGCCAGATGTCTATTGACAGGAGAATAATAAAATAAGCTGTGGCGATATTCATACAATGGAACTTTATGCAGGGGCGAGAATGAGTAAACTGCAGCTACATGAATCAATGTGGAGTAAACTCAATCAGCGTTGAACAAAATACACCAAATGGTAGAAAAACGTATAATTCCACCTCCTCCATATTAAAATATATATGTAAGTAATATGAACCATAGATATGTAAAAACAATGAAGAAAATCTAGTGAATAATGAAACAAACTCAAGGGCAGCAGCTACTTCTGCGCGAGAGAAAGGTCTTAGGCACCCAGGGGGCGTCCCCAGCATTGATGAAGTTCTGTTTCTTGGGCTAGGGAGTGGGAAAAGAAGTGTTTATTTTATTTTGGGTCCTGTATGTTATGTGCATTCTTGATATGTACAAACAAAAGGCATAATAGATAATTAACTAATGCAAAGCAACAAATTTGTGCCAAGTGTGTGTTACTAATCATCAATGCTGTTCAAGCATGGACTAAATCCCTGGAGCCGGCATGGGCAGGAAGGGTTTCGTGGAAGAGGAGAGGAATTGCAAGAACAAAAGCTCTGAAGTGTCTAAGTAAACAGCACGTACAGGATACAATGAATGTACCAGTCTCGCTGGTCAAAAAGTCTATGAGAAAAGGGGAAAGCAAGACTGAGGCCAGTAGCAGAGAGTCCACGGTTCTAGTGACACTGTGCAGATACCACACTGCAGAAGTTCTAGGGCCAGACAGTGTTTTCAGGCTCTTGAATGGCTACTTGTTGCTGGGGGCCCTGGAAGAGGCTTGACTGCAGTCAAGGAGGAAGGGGAAACTGAACTGCGGAGGCCACTGGGAACCCAGGCGAGTACTGCCTGGGGGTTAGAAGCTAAGGCTTGCACTTGATACTCCACTTCACAATGGCTAGAGGCAAAAGCCGGAAAACAGCACGCGTAGGCCAGGATGTGAACCTGCTGGTGAGAATGCACAATGATGCAGCCACTGTGGAAAACAGCCTGGCACTTCCTCAAAAGGTTTAACGGGGAGTTTCCAGATGACTCCGCAATTCTACACCTACGCAAATACTCAAGAGAAACGAAAACATATGTCCACTCAAAAACTTGTACACGAATGTTCACAGCAGTGATTCGTAACAACCAATAGGTGGAAAGAACCCAATCTCCATTAACTGATGAATGGATAAATAAAATGCGTATATATGCAATGGAATATTATTCAGCTGTAAAATATGGAACGCTATAGCACAGACGACACTTGAAAGCATTACACCAAGCGAAAGAAGCCACTAACAAGACTACATATTACAGCCTCTCATTTATACACAATGTCCAGAAGAGCCAAACCCATCGAAGCAGAAGTGTTTTAAAATCGACTGCGGTGACAGTTGCACATATCTGTGAATATACTAAAACCCTTTGGAATTAAACACTTTAAACCTGTGCACAGTACAATACGTGAATTACATCTCAATAAAGCTGTTAATAAAAGCAAACAGAGCCCAGGCGTTGGGGCCGTCAGAGCTGGGGGTTCTCCTCCCCGTCCCCCCCCCCCCAGAGGCAGACCTGGGGCTGGCCTTTTGACTTGCCCCTGGGTTGTTACGGGAACTAACTGCGTGAAGGTGCACAAGGTGCACGAGGTCCTCAGCAGAGGCTGCAGCGCAGTGAGCACTTCACAACTATTTGCTGAATGCTGAAGGGATGGAAAGGTTAGATTTCAGAGAAATGACCAGCACGAAGCAAGACCTGTTGTGCAGAATGGTTAAGGGGGATAAGAAGGAGAAATGCAAATAATTCCAAGGCTTCTCACCAGAGCAACTGTCAAATGCGCAAGCAGCACCTTTCCTTGGGAAGGAGATGATGCTGACTGAAGGTAACACTCCCGGATCCGATGGGACTCTCCCAATGTCCCCAAAGACGGACAGATTTTCATGGTCAAGTCCTGAAAAGTGGTCGGACATGAAGTATGTATCTATCAAAGTTCAAGTGCAGATAACAGAAACGACTGTAGGTAGCAGTTGACTAAATCAGGGAATTCTCTGCAGGCATTAAGGGCTTGTGAAGTCATCGGAAGGACTGGAGGAGCAGTCTCGGAGCTGGGCTCCAGGAGTAACTCCCAGAGCACCACCAGCCAGCGGCCTTGCCAAGCCATCTGCTGCTTCCGCCCTGCTCTGGAAACCAGGCAGAGGCCAGAGCCAGGGCGGCCCCCAGCACTGGGGACCTCCCACCGCTGCGGGCCACACCTCGCCTGCAGGTCAGGGGCCCGGGAACCAGGCACTCCCCACAGCCTTGTCTCCCTCCCCAGTGAAGTCCGTTCGGTGTTAAAGTCACACAAGTGACTCTGGCTAGCTAACCAAATCATTTCCAGAACATTGGCTGCAAGAAATAGAGCTTTTGGCTTTCCGGATTCTACAGTTCAGGAATGGATACAGGAAAGAGGTTGGAATGGATGTTAAGTGATGCTTCAATCTATCATATCTGCGGCACATCTCAAAACTGCAATAGCTAAAATTCAGTAAGGTGAGTGAGTTATTTTTCTTGAAATACTTGCCTGGGGATGAATCTGTCTATCTATCGATTGATCTACCTACCTACCTAGCTAGCTACCTACCTGGTATCTATTTATCTATCTATAATCTATCTATCCACCCATCAATCTATCTACCTATCATCTATCAGATATCTATCTCTAATCTATCTACCACCCATCAATCTCTCTATCCTCTATCTATCTAGGATCTGTCTATTATCTATCTATATCTACCCATCCATCCATTATCTATCATCTATTATCTATCATACATCCATCTATATCTCTCTGTCCATCACCTATCTTCAATCACATATCTATTTATCATCTATTTATTTATCTAGCATCTATCCAACTATTACCTATTAATCTATCATCTATCTATATCTACCTACCTCTCTATTCTATTTTCAATTTCAGAGAGCTTTCACCTAAACTTCAGACCAACTCCTACCCCCTAAGTGCCCACATAGACCCGGTAAGGCCATGGCCCCCTTAGAAAAATATCATTGCCCGGGCTTGAAAAAGCCAATTGGGTCGAAGCAACAGTTACTCCGATATTCTTTCTCTTGTGAACCACCTAATTACCATGGGTAACCTCTGAAGGAGAGTGAGCAGCTGCCCAGCAGCACAGGGCTGTGAGGCAGTAGAAGTGTTTTCTTTTTGAAGAAATGAAATGGGAAGACATTCAAATCTAAAGCCAAGACCAAACTGTGAAACCCTTCTCTGGCATGGAGCTGGACTCACAGCTAAGTGCTCAGCTGAGAACGCCCAGGCAGAGAACTTTCACAGAGGCGGATTAGCGTTTCCACTCAAGTTCTAATTCAAAGTGGCTAGCAAGGCAAGAGTCTCCCGAAACCATGAAACACACAGGAAAATGTCTCTGTGCGTCCATATGCATGCACTAGGTTTTCACACAGGAACAGGGGCTTTTCCCTTTTGTTCCCTCTGACATTTCTGCACCGACCTTGTCTGTCTCTCTGGCTGTTCTAATCAATGCCCAGCCCAATCACAACAGAAGAAACACTTGCCAACTTCATTTGTCCCTAAATAAGAGTCCATGTTTATGAGTCTTTACTTCCAATGAACTTTTAAAAAACAAACACAATTTAAGACACTCATTTGGTGTTTTAATCTTTCATTGTTATCCTTGGGATAAAAACCAAAAAGAACCCCACAAAACTTATTTCCCTTTCCTTTCCCCCACTCAGATTCTATTTCAGTACAAGATTGATTTTTGTAGCTCGTTGGGTAAAAATAAATAAATAATCAATAATCCTCCAGACACAACAGATTGGTAGCAAAAATAACAGCAAATAGGCTCTGAGCTCTGTATACCAGCTAGCAGGGATAACCAGAAATGTGCTAGGCAGGTGAGAAAGAACCAAGGGATTCAGAATATTAGGTCAATGAAAAGGAAATGAATGTTAAAAAATGAACAGTAAATGGAAAAATCTACTTCCTTCTATGCCTAGTCATTTAAATGTTTTTTGACCCCAAGTCTCTGAGATAGTAAAATGTTCCCTAATAAGTGTTTTAATACGAGACTTGCTCCAACTCAAGGAACTTACACAAACTATGCTCCACATAATTATGACCAAAGAAAGCGATCTAAACCCAAATGTCCTAATGTCACCCTCCTGTTCCACAAAAGGCATAACACACCAATTAAAATCCAATGGCCTCACCAGCACTGACCTGGAGGGAACACAGCCTCGGGATACACCCCATATAATTTAGGAACAGGCAACTCGCACTAAGCCCCCTGGGCCCAACTGCCATCTGTTCCATCAAACCCCAAGGCACTCACAGACAATATTGTTTCCTTTTCCTGGTTAACCTTGACTTTTAAATACTAACATAAAAAAGTGCATCGCGCAGAAGGAGGAAGGAAATTAAAATGCCAAAGGTAAGCGAGCTTAAGCTCAGTTCTTAAATCTAACCTGCGTGCATTAGGCATTTGCCGAGCCCTCAGTACATGGAGCGTGTGCTCCAAGACCAGAATCTACTGGAACCGCTCACATTTGGGCCTCCCTCTTGAGATGGAAGCATGTCCCACAAAGGATAATTAGTCGTTCATTCTATAGATCAGGGAGACTATGGGAAAGTTATTGTATTTTTTGTCAGTTTTTCCTCTCCAGATTTTCTTCACTAAATACTTCTTTAGAACATATGTGTGTGTGTGTGTGTGTGTGTGTGTTTTCATTCAGTCTTTGGATACCTTTTGGGGAAAAAAAGCTCAGCAGAGGAGAAGAGTTCATTAAAATAATAGAGGCACTGTAAACTTTATATCCATGTTAAATTTCTTGAACTTCATAACTGCAGTAATGCACTTAGGACAGTTACATAATATCCTTGCTCTGAGGAAACATACATGGAAGTATTAAGTGTCCAAGGAGCAGGATGTATATACAATCTACTCTCACATGTTTAGAAAATGGATGATAGATAGATATAGATAGACGGATGATAGATAATAGAGAGAGAGAGAGAGATGACAGATGGATGATAGAATGCTACAGCAAATGTGTAAAATGTTAGAAGCTGGTATCTAGGCAGAGGATATGTTGGAGTTCTCTATATAGGTTTCATATTATTTTTTGCAACTGTCTGTACGTCTGAAATTATTCCAAGATAAAAAGTTGTTTTTTGAAAATACTAAAGGCACCATCATTTAGCCAGTTACATAGTTTTGTGATCCAGAGCAAGTTGCTTTCTCTCTCTAAGCTGTGGTTGTGCCTAATGATGGTGGCGACGGTGGCAGTGGTGCCTACTCTGGAGGCTTTTGAGCACCACATGCTAACGCCTGCGAAGGTCCGGCCCTGGCCCATTCTAAGCACTCAACAGCCATCACCACCACCACCATTCTAAATCCCCAGCGCTATTCCTCATCCCCACCTTTCACACTTGACTGCCACCTTCTCTCTATTTCACATCTAAACCTCTCCCAATCCCGTTCATTTTTCTTCTCTTTCTTAACCCAGGCCACCGTGCTCTGCTATTCGATAGGCAAATGCATAAATGAATGAATGAAAGAGTGGGCGTTCTTCAGCCTGGCAGTCTTGGACAATGCTGCCAGCGGCTGGATACAAACAGAGAATAAAAACTCACTGGTGAAAGTGGCAAGAATTGGACAACAACAGAACCTTTCTTTCCAGAAGAGACTGCAAACCTAACTCGACTCGACCAATCTGAGTGTGACTTGGCATGTTCAACACAAGTGTGCAGACATACGTGAAATAAAGAGTTTAAATTTAAAAGGGTACAATCTATATCTTATGTATTCAGTCCAATATCCATGTCGTTTATGATGCACAACATCACTCTGGTTTCTTCTGTCACAACGTATCATCTCCTTCCCTAAGTTTTGCCTGGTGAGGGCTGCACCCTCCTCCTGGGTGCCGGAATCTAAGTGCCACAAGGATGGGCATGTGTCTGACCTGTTCATCACCCAGTTCCACCAGATAAGAGCTCAACAAATGCCTGTCCAGTCGGTCTCCCCACCTCCACTCTTACCCCTCCTTAAGCTATTCACCTCACTGCCATTAGAGTGAGCTTTTAAAATGGCATATCTGCCCAATACCACTCAATGGGGAAAACAGTCTTATCAGCAAATGGCCCTGGGACAACAGGATGTCCATGTGCAAAACAATGACACTGAATCCCTACGCCTCACACCTTATAAAAAAATTAATTCAAAATAGAGGACAGGCCTTAATGTAAGAACCGGAACTATAGAACTCTTAGACAAAAACATGGAGGAAAATCTTCATGACCTCCGGCAACAGTTTCTTAGATATGACAGACACCAGAAGAACGAACAACTAAAGAAAACAACAGATAAGCAGGACATCAAAATTAAAAACTACGTGCTTCAATGGACAGACACATCAGGAAAATGAAAAGATAACCATAGAATGGGAGAAAATATTTGCATATAATATATCCAATAAGGAAATGTTATCTAGAATATATAAAGAATGCTTACAACTCAATAATAAAAAGACAAATGACCCAATGAAATAATGGCCAAAGGATGTGAGAACAGACCCTTCTGCAAAGCTGATATACAAATGGCCATTAAACACGTGGAAAGATGCTCAACAGCATCAGCCACCAGGGATATGCAAATCAAAACAAACGATGAAATATCATTGGCGAGTGTTTTACCTAATTACATCAATAACAAGGGTTGTAACAAGTTACATCACTGGTGGGAATGTGAAATGGTGTAGCCACTTAGGAAACAGTTGGACAGTTTGTAAAAAAGCTAAACACAGGTTACCACGTGATCCAGCACTTGTACTCTCAGGAACCTATCCAAGAGAATTAAAACACAGGGTCACACAAACACTTGTACACACATATGCAAAGCAGCATTCATTATTCATAAAATCCAAAGGAGAAACAATTGAAGTGTCCAACTGATGAGGGAGTAGATAAATAAAATGTGGTAGAGCCATATGTATTAGTCAGCCAAAGAGGAGAGCTGATGCAAGGTACCAGAACTCTGTTGGCTTTTATAAAGGGTATTTATTTGGGGTAGAAGCTTACAGTTACAAGGCCCTTAAGAGTCCAAGTCAAGGTTGATTTCTCACCAGAGTCAGTAGCCATGTGTTGAAGCAAGATGGCGGGCCATCTCTCCTGGTCTCTCCTTCCTTCTTCCTCCTAGGGCTCCATGGGCCCAGCTTCTTCCAATCTCAGTTGTAGGCTGGCATAGGGCTTATCTCTCAGGGCTGCACTGGTCTCTTCACAAGGTAAACTATCAGGCAAATGGCTCATCTCTCCCCAGGGCTACAGAATCAAAACTGACAAAGTTCTCTCTTCTTCTGTGTCTTCTTCGGTATGTATTCTTGAGTGAGTGTCCATTTATATAGCCCACCAAGGGGCGGGGACTTAAACTCAGTTACACCTACTGATGTGGTCGGGGTGAGGAGGTATT
>PVKH010037171.1:0-11494 GCA_004027955.1 Chaetophractus vellerosus | reverse complement strand
GCAAGGGCGAGCCCCCACAAGCAGGTGGGCCGCCGCGCCGGTGAGCTGACTCGGCAGGTCGCCCCAGCAGGGGGAGACAAGCAGACACAGAGGAACGCAGAGAAAAATGAACACAGCAAGAACAAGCAGAAGGGGTGGATGTTTAATAAATAAAAATAAATCTTTTTTTAAAAAAGTATAGAAAAGAAAAATAAGGGGAAAAAAAGAAAAAGGAAAACAAACAAAAACAGAGTATGTAAAATGTACTCAAAGATTTGCTAATTTCTTCCTGAATGAAATATCAAATAAAGAAGTTTTCTAGGTGTCTACACACTTTTTTGAGTACCCACTTAAAACACACTAGACCTGAAATTGCCCAATTTACATTACGGTCATTTCCAAATCCACTAGAGTATTATATAGTAAAATTCTCAATATTATGGCATAAATATGGTAAACTCATCTTGAATTAAAGTACTAAGTTTCCACTCCTCTCTTGATTTAAATAATGAATTAAAGTTTTGGTACTTCTATAGGTCAGAGACGTTTCTCTAGAGAATGATTTTTGAGTTTATCATTTATATATAAACCTCATACTAAACACCCTGTGGTTTGAAAATGAGAGCTATTCTTGTAAAATAAACTTGATTCTATTTTAGGTGCAAAGCTTGAATGCTTAAAGCTAAAAACATCACTTTGCATTTGCCATGTTTGGCAGTTTATGGCATGCACTAACATAAATATACATGTTTAGAATCAACAGCCTTGTGGGCTTCACCGTTATTCCAATTAACAGGAAGGTGTCTAAAAAGGCTATGCGTACGCGATACAAATGGGAAATGCTGACGTGCCTAGCCACAACGAAGAAAAGGGAAATTAGTTCCACTTTGTTGCCTAATTCCATCTACAATTTTTACTGTTATTTTTCTCCTGGTTTCTGAGAAGGGTTTTAATTCTGCTTTTGATATTTTTAGTTATTACGTCATACACCAATTTGGGATTTATTTATGAAAATCAAGTTACTGGCTGAAGACCGGGTTAGACTTCTTTACTATGAAGTTTCTTACTCTGAAACTGATTTGTCTGTCCCTTTAAAGAGGGTCTTTGATCCAACAGCGAGTTCCAATGTGTGCCCCTTCCTCTCTGGGATCTGGGTCCTTACCCTTCCAGGATTAGTTTTATACTCAAAAGACACAAGAACCCACACAGGCCTGTAAAAGCAGTTTCTGTATTGCCTGTCTCTTTCACCCCTTCTGTTACGGTGTGGGGGGTAGGAAGCTAATGATTTAGTGCAGGAGGAAACGAGGAACTGAAGTCTGAAGTGACAACACATGCAGAATGCCAAATGTCAGTACAGACAGTCGGAGGAGAACACTGGGGATTAGCAGGAAAGCAGATTTTCAAATCAAGACAAATATGTATTAAGAAGGAGTTTGTTCATTCAAAAAGGTAACTGCTGCCACGGCTCCTCAGCTTTTGTGGGCTCTGGAGAAGACCATGTCCTCAGGCTCACCCATTCCTGTGGCTGTCGACCTGCTGTAGGCAGGGCCTTTTGAATAGGTCCCGTCAGTTAAGGACCTTTTGATTAGGTCCCTTCAGTTTAGGGCCTTCCATGAAATTACTTCAGTAGGGCAAGCCCCAGAGTGAGTCTTAATCTTTTACTGGACAGTCCTCTATAAATAGGATGACTACAGAGAAAAAAGACACAGGAGCTCAGAGAGGAACCCACAGAAGCTGAGAAAGAAAGCAACAGAACCGGAGAGAGAGAAAGCCAGAGGATGCCAGAGGCTGAAAGCAGAGCCCAGAGAAGGCAGAGGCCCCAGACAAGCATTGCCTGAAGATGCCTTGCTTTAGACACTTTTCTCAGCCTCGGAACTGTAAGCTTATAAATTAATAACCCCCACTGTAAAAGCCAACCCGTTTCTGGTATATTGCTTCCAGCAGCTTTTAGCCAACTAAAACAATGCTCATCAACTTCCTCAATCATTCTTGGACACTTTGGATAAGTCTGGGTAAGATTCGTTCTTTTCCTCACTCCTTCCTCAGTGCTTACCAGGCATCTACTCTTTACTGGGCTTTGTGCAATCACCTGGGGGCACAGAATGACAACAGCAAAACCATTTACACTGCTTGGGTATTGTATAACTGAAATACAGATCTGTTTATCTTATTTAGTGCTTGGATAGTTTTTAAGACTTTTTCATGAATATATTATATATATATATATTCATTTTTCCAAGTTATACTCTGAACTCAGAAGAACCCTGTTTTATATTCTGCTTTCACCCTACAGCAAAGCTCAGTAATCTATTGATAGGCAACAGTTTTTTGGTTGAAAACAGAATTGATTTTTTAATAGTGGTTTCATATATATATATATTTATATGAATATATATATACATACAATTTTCCATTGTTATCATTTTAAGTGTATAATTCAGTGGCATTAATTATATTTACAGTGTTGTGTACCCATCACTATCTATTCCCCAAAATGTCATAATCCCAAACAGAAACTCAAACAATTTTAAATGGTAGAAAGTGGTGAAATTTCAAGTGGGATATAAAAAGAAAAACAAGTAATTTGTTTTTAAGTCTGTTATTATATGTCTTTTTCTGTCATATTTTCTTTTTTGCAAAAGGGAAATTAATGCATTAATGGGGCATGCCTCTAAGGCGTATGAATGTGTTCATGTGTTCGTGCAGTGTTGTCTCGGTGGGTGGAGACCCACACAATAACCAAAAGAATATTGAATTCCAATCCTGAGGAGTCCTGCTACAATCTCTAGTAGAACAACAAGAATCCCCTGAGTACAAGGGCAGTGCCTAGTGAAGGAAGATATACCATTACACCAGGCTCTTGATATTGATGATTATACTTATGAACCTTTTCTTGTGAAATTGAAACTTAGCCTAGTATTAAATATTGCCTAAGAGTTACCTCCTGAGAGCCTCCCTGTTGTTCAAATGTAAGCCAAACTCAGCACATAAATGCATTGCCTACCCCCCCACCCCTCCCTGTGTGGGACATGACTCCCGGGGACAAGCTTCCCTGGCACTGAGGGATTATTACCAAGCATCAACTAGTAATGCATCTGGCAAAAGACCTTGACCAAAAGGGGGAAACGGTAAATACAAATGACTTTTTATGGCTAAGAGATTTCAAAGTGAGGTGGGAGGTCATATCAGAGGTTACACTTATGCACATCTCAGCAGGATCTCATTGACTGCCACAGTAAACAGTGCCTCAAACAGTGGGACTCCTGAGGGCTCTAGAGACATCTAGATACTATAAGCAGTGCCAAGAAGCTCAGGAATTTGGTACCCTGTTGGTAGGCCTTACTCTGGAATTTATGCTCCACAGTGTAACAGACTTAGACTCATTTATAGTTTCCCTACATGGGGCTCTTCTGTCCCTTTTATTTGAACCTATAATTAGCACTATGCTTGTTAAATATATGTCCCAGAGATTTAATTCTTTGGCCCATTCACATGTCAGTTCAGTTCTGAAACTCAGCAGAGTTGCAACACCTACTCTCCAGTTCACTGGACTCACCCAGGACAACTAACATGGAAATGATGATGGACAACACACATCCCAAGGAACAGAGTGTCTGCACCTGCAAGCAAAATAGTTCAATCAATCTTCCCCATGGGACCTGAAGCCCCCTATCAATTAGAAGCAGAGTGGGCATCACCATCCCCAAATCCTCAAGATTGGGGAATGAACAATGGACTAAAATAGACTTCTTATTATTCTATTATAGACTTATTGTTATTCTGGCAATGAAAGAACTTTTATCATTGATATAAAGGCAGTGGCCACCGGAGGTTCTCTGGGGAGGGAGAGGGAAGAATAGGTGTAATATGGGGGCATTTTGGGGACATTGGAATTGACCTGCATGATATTGCAATGACGGATATAAGCCATTATATATTTTGTCATAACCTACAAAATTGTATGGGATAGAATATAAACTGTAATGTAAACTATAGTCCATGGTTAGTAGCAATGCTTCAATATGTGTTCATTGATTTTTAGCAAATGTACCACACTAATGAAGGATGTCGTCGATATAGGCAAGTGGGGGGGGGGGAGTGAGGCATATAGGAATCCTCTATTTTTCATGTAACACTTATGTAATCTAAAGCTTCTTTAAAAATAAAACTTTTTAAAATAAAAAATAAAAATAAATAAAAATTAGGGGAAAGGTTACAGAAACTCTGTACTCTTTGTAAATTTTCTATAAGTATAAAAATATTTCAAAATAATAAAAAACCTGAATTATGCCTTTAAAAAACAAGAACAAAAAAATACCTGAATACATTTATTGGATTTATGCAGCATTTGTATTCAAAATTATAAAAAGTACAGAGTTCATTGATCAATCTAATCCAGTTTGACCTGTGATGGGCTATTTACTACAGTGCTTCAGTTAAACCCAAGGATCCAAGCCTGCTTCCACCAATGCATTCCTTACATCAGCTAAGGATGCCTCATTGCCCAGTCAGCTATCCAAGCTGGAAACTCCAGAGCTGCCCTTGAGTTTCCCCCTTCCTCTACCCCCATCCACACATCCAGTTCATTACAAATCCTGATGATTCTACTCCTCAGGTTTCTTACATCCTTCCAGCACTCTCCTGTTTTGGGAACTCATCATCTCTCACCTGGACCATCTGCCCACTATCCAAATTCCAGGTCTCCTGCACCTCACCACTAGAGTTCCTCCTTACAGTGCTCCCAGAGTCATCTTTTCGAACGGTATACAGGATCATGTTGTTTGCTAGCTTAAGAATCTTAAGAGCTCTCTCCACTGTCTACAGGATAATGTCCCAATCCCAACCCTGGCTTAGAGGAGCGACCATAATTCAGTGCCATTTGTATTACAAATCCTAACTACTCCACTCCTACAACCAAGGCCAATACTCTAAGTATACCACCTTTCTTATTTTCTAAACAAGTATTATTCTTTCATACTTTTCAAGCCTTTATGTATGTTGTCTCCTTGATATGAAATGCCCTTTCTTCCCCACCTACAAATTCCTACTCGCCTACAAGATCTTGTGCAGAGTTTTCTCCAAAGTGACATCTTTCAGATTCTCTGGCCAGGGCGTGAGTCCTTCCTCGTCTCTGCAATGACTGCCCCTTATTCTCACCTTTGTACAGTTTATGACCTTGCATTATACATTTCAGTTATTAAAATGAGCTTCTTAGGAGCAAGACAGTAAATTTACCACTTAAATGTTTATTAAGTGAATTCTCAGGTTAAAGTTAAGGATTGACTGGACAAAGAGATAAATCCACCTAATTTTGACAAGAGAGATTCCATCTGCTCTTTTCTCCAGGAAATTTTACACAAACATCATGTCCTTCCCCTTTTCTGCCTATAATCACAAACAATAGAAAAGCCTTTTGGAAAGTTATCATACCCACGGGCAATCAAGGGAAACAGCTCTGGATGGCTGAGGATGCAGGAAAAGTGGACAGTTGGTATGTATGCATCAAAACATCTGTCTTCCACCCAGCCCCCTTTTCACCTCCATCCGGCCAAAATGACTCAATTTTAACTAATGTTAAAATATATATGCTCCATGGGAAGGAAAGAGCTGGGCTCTGGGTCAGCCTTTTTCAAAACAATCTGCTTTTTTGAAAAAGCAGGTAAGCCTTTGGAGTAGCTGGCTGCCAGTCACCTAGTCCACCCAGTCCTCCTGAGAGAAGAAACTACTATGCAGGCAACATCCCACAACAAGAAGGCTGGGGATGGGAGTGGTAACCTGGAAAGAGAAGCCCCAAATGTGGCACCAACTGGTCCTGGAAGGCTGAATAGAGCTTCATGGACAGTCTCAGTGCCCTCAAATGGGCCACGAACTTGAGTTTGGGATGCATTCATCAAAATTCACCTAAAAGTTGTTGATCACAGAGCAGACTCATGTACACAAGGATCCGAAAGCAGACATATAATTCAAGGAAGAGGTATATTATACGGATCGTTTTTACAGTAATAGTTTTGTTTATATCATTTTTTAAAGGGGGAAAACAGCATTACAGAAAATGCTAAACTAGTTTTGATTCTAAGCTAAAGAATAGAGAGAATGTACCTTTAGTATCCCTCTCCTTTGGCAAGAGGTGACCACACACACACAAAACTGTAAGAGCAAGGCAACTCCGTTCCTACGTGTTTCTTCGCAGATTCAAAGAATTTTACTGTCAAGGTTAAACAAGCAGGTTAAGTTTACAGCACAACTGTTACGGTGTTACTGCTCTAATGCTAATATTCAGCACAATCACCAAAGCAGAAAAATCACAGCTGATCACCCCCCAAGTTTTTCGCCCAGAATGTGGTTAAGCCACAAGCAAGCAGCCTGGTGGGCTGCCCTCACGCTCGCGGCTCAAGCCAGGTTCCTCCAGTGAACGAGGAAAAAGCCTCTCCATTCCGTTCCCTATCTCTGCCTAACAACCTTCAAACGACTTCCTCCACCTCCGACCGCTCCTGCCTGGCACCTCTGTCAAGAGTTGCCTCATTTCACGGTCTCCTGGATAACCCCACAAGACTCCTTTACAAGTACACATGCCCTTGACAAACGGTATACTGGTTTGTATTGCAATACCTGCCCATAACAGTTAATTGAGCAGTTTCTAAATAATCATTCCAAAGTAAATTCTGTTTTTCTAATAGAACATGGAGGTTGAAACGGACTCAGAAGTTGTCTAGTCCCACACATCTGATAGATAAATCTTTTCTACAATATCTCTTATGAGTTTCTAATTTCTATTTGAGTACCACCAGTGGTTGGAAAATAGCTTTTTTTTTTTAAGATTTATTTATTAAAAAATTTTTTTTATTATACATCCCCCCCTCCCTGCTTGTTCTTGCTGTGTTCATTTTTCTCTGCGTTCCTCTGTGTCTGCTTGTCTCCCCCCGCTGGGGCGACCCGCCAAGTCAGCTCACGGTCGCGGTGGCCCGCCTGCTCGTGGGGGCTCGCCCTTGCCCGTGGCGGCGTGCCCCACCCCTGTTGGCTTGCCTTCTCGAGGCAGTCCGCCCGCTCAAGGAGGCCCGGGGACTGAACCCGGGGCCTCCCACGCGGTAAACCGGCACCCCACCAACTGGGCCATACAGCCGGCCCCAGAAAATAGCTCTTGAACAGACAGTTCCACTTATAAAACTCATCTAAATATTGGGAAATTCATCCTTAAGTGTTTCCAAACAATCCATGAGAGACAGACAGACAGACAGACAGAGACACACACAGCTGTATTGGTTACTACTTCTCTACTTAGGAGAGGTTTATCTTCTTGACCAGATTATAAATTGCCTTTTCAAATGGTTTCTATGCTAGTTTACTTCTTTGTGATTGTAAAATTCCTAAAAGGCCATTGTTAATCTTTTTAAATCTACAGAAAAGATTGTAAAGATGAAAACAAAAGTAATCCCCAAATCTAGTAACAACTTATATTTGGTGTAATTCCTCCAGTATTTTTTCTATGAATTTTATAAACTAACTTAACATATCAGGTATATATACATTTCATTTAACATTTCATTGTGAGCTTTTCCTGCACCTTTTGAAAACATGTTTTTCACAGTTACTTGTTCTCCCACGACGGCCAGAATTCATTTGGCCATTTCCTACTGTTAAACAGGTTAGTAGTCTCCCACTTCTCCCTGGAGCACCTGATGTGATGGGAGGATTCACTAGCTGGTTGATTTCTAAAGCTGGGCTGATGGGATGAAAACACGTGAAGATTTTTAACTTTCTGGATACATGTAGAGGCGTGGCGTCGCCTTTGCTTTCATTATTCTCCTTGTAGAGCTCCCGACTCCCAGGACAGGCTGACGACAGACCAGGAGCGACCCCGACCAAAACTGAACCGCCAGAGGCTCTGGACAGGGCGTCCACAGCGGGAACCGGCGCTCTGCTGGCCTGGAACCGGGAAGTGGCGGTTGGATTAGGGTGGCCATGCTTCCTGCCACCTCACAAAGCGGCAGAGCAGGCCGGCTGACACCCACAGGCAGTGCTGTCCCGGCCCCTCGCGGCTCTCCAGTTCCCGGTTCCAGGCTCTGGAGGCCTGTGTGATGCTGTCCCTTCGTTGCTTCCATACATGCCTTTTTTCTTAAGTTACAATGGGATTCTATTCCTTGCAACAAAATGTTCTCTAGTTAAGACACTACATATTAACAAATCGTTTTCCAAAATGTTAGATCAATTTACACTGTCATCTGAGGACACAAGTGTGCCAATGCAGAATATAATAAAGAAAATGTTTGCCAATACAACAAGCAAGAATATTCATTCACTTTGTCTATCTCTTTGCTAGTTACAGGATACATTTTTCATGTACTAGTCATTTGCATTCCTTCGTGAAATATCTGTTGATGTCCTTTGACATTTATTAATACCTAAGAACTTTTAAAGAGAGTGCATCTTATTAATTCCCTCTGTCTCTTTAATCTTATCATTTCTACACCCCTCTGTGCTGCAAGAGTTCAGTTTCCTATATCTTCTGCTTGGGTGGATGCAATGACCTTATAACTGGAGAAGACTGAGCACAAAAGCTAGGAGTGCCCGACTCAACCCGACTGAAGGGGATTTTAACCCTAGTAGTCCCTCATTTAAACAGTTGTGAACCTGGGAACAGTAGGAAACTCACGGCATCAATTTTCTTATTTGTTCAAGGATAAATCCCACTTCTCTCACATGTTTGTTAAAGATTAAATGAGATGATGAATGTACTTTGCAGTGTCTGACATAGAAAACACTAAAATTGGTATCTATTGCAATCACAATAGAGATGTATCATCAGTGCATTGTAAATTGCTCAAATCGAACTACAAACGTTTTGCAAATACAGAAAACAGATGTACGAGGGAGCGAGCACAAACACAGATGTGGCAGTTTAAGCTGTTCAGCAACTGGACCCACTGCTCCTGGCACCCTGGAGACAGGAGGACAGGGACCCGCTGCCCTCCAGCTGGCACGGGCTCGCCGGCGACTCCCCACCTGAGCTTGAGCAGGCCGGGGTTCACACAGCTCGGCCCCAGATGAAGCCACGTTGTCTTCGTTTCAGCCCACGCCCAACCAAAGCAGCAGTTTCTCCCTCCGATCCCGGGGAGAGAGATGCGTAGTCTCTAAAGCCAGGCCTTCCTGAGGTATCTTTAAGCACTTTTGTGGCCATATGACGCTTTACCTAACATGCTCGCTTCAGGCTCTAAGTACCAGAATAAGGTCTGACTTCACTGTCTTGTGGTGGTGGCGACAGAAGAAGGGAAATTCCACCTGCCGTGGAAGAAGGTGAGGATGAAGTGAAGGTGAAGAACTGTCTCCCTGGGATACTGTCCCCTCCGATGCTTCCATCATTCAAGCTGCCGTCAGCTATCTTTTCAGACCATAAAACTGAAGAACTAGTCCCCAAAGGTTTAAAAGTCTTCAATGCTTCCAATCTTCAGAGGACACTGTGAAAACTTCTGTACAAGCTGACATCTCCTAGGCTATACCTTCCCAGCCATATCCCAAATTCTCCCTTCAGCTAGGTGCACTTCCCAGGCCCATCACGCTGCTTCATGCCTCTCTGTGCCTCCTCACTGCAGAATTCCCGCCCACCTCCCTGGAGCCTCCTCTGCACATCACAGCCACACTGAAAGCTTACTGGCTAACAGTGTTAGCTGAGCCCTGTGCACACAGCGCGCCCTCCACCTGGAGCCTGGCAAAGGCAGGGCCGACACACGAATACGGGATTCGGCTGAATAAATACATGAACGCAGGGTTCGAGAAGTGAAAGGGGCCGACAAAACTCTCCTCCAGAGGAAGGGCCCACAGTCCCCCAGGCTTTCACGTTACCACTCGCGGGTGGTCGCTGATGCCCCTAAGAGGCCCACGAGTCCTGACGGGGGAAGGGTTGCCCTCGCCCAGGCCCTGGACCAGCTCACTGCACTCTGACCTTGAAAGGCTCACGCTCAGGGGTCGGTCCAGAGGAAAACCCCACAGGGGACAGGCAGGGCACCACCCGAACGCGGTCCGACCCTAAGGCCCGGCTTGGGCGTTCCTCAGTACCCCGCTCACACGCAGCTCGCGCCTCGGCTCATGGACAGCCCCAGCTAAGCACTTCCTGATTGCCTAATCGAGCTTGCTGTCCCAAAACTCCCCCAACACACCACATTTTGGGGCAGTTACAATTTCATTTGATAGTCAGCTGTTACTACATTGTCTGTAGGTTTCTGAAAGTGTCGGTTAAGTGTGTAGAGCGTGTCTGGTGAATGACGCCCTCTTTGTTTTCTGGGCAACTACACGGACACGGTCCGGGAGTCCTTCTTCCCCGGGGCCTGTGCAGGGCGCGCCCCTGCCGTTCGTTCCAGCTCCTCCATGGCTAAGTTCCGGCCTCCGAGCGCCCGTGGGGTGCCCTCCTTGAAGCCCACTGCACAAGGCGCCTGTGAGCGGCGATGGCGCACTCCTGGCCACCAGCTCGTGACCTAGAACAGCCCTTCCGTCCACCCCGCCTGGAGGCAGCCATTCTCGCTGGACAAGAAGGAAACGAGGGAGTGCCAGCCCATCGCAGCTTTGTCTTCACAAACTCGCCACTCCTGGAAGCCAGGCTGTTCCCGTGCTCTCCTGTCTCCCCGTCTCCACACGCCCACGACACAGCGCCTCAGACAAGGCCCCTGTGTTCATGCCATGTCCTCGACCCCGCATCGGTGCCCAGGGTGGAAAACGGCCCATGGCCGAGCCAGCGAAAGGCTAGTAAGAAAGCACAGCTCGACGGGTGCGCGGCGTGAGGGAGCGGAGGAAGGCAGGCTGGTTTGGTGTGCACGGAGGAGGGTGCTGCCCCCCAACAGGAAGAGCCGCCCCCTTCAGGCTGCCCGTCCGCACCGGCACTCGCCTGCGCTGGGGCCCACAGTCACCAGGCACCATTCTGATTGCCACTTTATTTCTCATACTGACAGGGCTAAAGGAGAGAACATGAAGACCAAAACTGACAAAGAGCGACCTGGCTTGACAGTTACATGTTTTTGTTGTTCTGTTTTAAGTTTAGATATTTATTTTTAATGAGAAATATATTAGTTTCTCAGCTTTAATTATTGATGGAATCATCTTTCAAAGCTGTTCTCCCTCTGGGGATACTGAAAATTCCATCAGTGGGATTTTAGGGTGGCGTCCCAAAGCTCTGCTCCCCAATGTACAGTCACCTGCATTCACATACAACACTCAACATCAGCTGCGTCTACAATGCACAGGTGTTGTGATCTTGGACAGGCTGCTTAATCTTTATGGGCTTCAGATCCTTCTCTGCCTTATGTGCATATATCTTGTCTAGTTATTTCATTAGTCTGGTTTCAGGACCAGAGAAATTGGTAAAAATAAAAAAAGAACACAGGAATTAGGCAGACAAGGAGGAAGGAAAGGAAGAAGGAAACAGCTACTTACAGAGGAAGTCAGTAGTTCAAAACATTTGTTGTAACATTTATGTAATCAATGTATCCTAATATATATATATATATATATATATATAATAAATAAAAAA
>PVKH010037170.1:0-11365 GCA_004027955.1 Chaetophractus vellerosus | reverse complement strand
GGAGCATGTTCCTCAAAGATTAGGGCAGTTAAGGTCAGCACCCCATAGGTCTGAGAGGGGTGCTCCTTTCCCCCATGGATTAGGGAAGGCCAGTTGGTCAACTCGTTGCTCTGAGAGAGTTGAGCCTATATGCCAAATGTTAAGTGGAATGTTGTTTTCACCTCACTGTACTAGGGGTGCTAAGGCTCTAACCCAAAGATTGGGTAAGGTGGGGCAATCGCCCCAACCCTCTTGGAGGGTGAGGTCTGGAGCTTGGTCAACACCCAGATGCTTGATGAGGGTGGAACCAAGTAAATGGCTGTTGGGCAAGCCTGTGGAAAGGATGGGTTCCCATGTGACCCCAAGGAGAAGAAACTATCATCTTAAGAATGACTCTCAGAATTTGAAATCGAATAGACAATGCCCTGCAGGTTTGCTGAACTGTAGAGGATCCATGACTCATGTTTAACATCTCAATTTCTCCTTATGATAATTTAAATGTGTATTCTTTGTCTTTCCTTTTGTGTATTGGAAGCAAATAAATTGTTTTGTAAGTTTCAGAGTTCTACAGCTAAATGGGATTTTGCCTTAAGACAAACTGTATTTCTTTGAACTGATTATGATATGATTTTGTACTTGCAATTGTTACTGATTTAAGGTTTTTTGAATATTGTAATGTATTTTTGGAATTCAGAGGGTGGATTATAATGGTTTGACAGTTTTATGTAATTATGAATTCCAAAAATATAAATTGAATCATGCTTGTAGACTGATCTCTTACTCTGGGCGTGATTGGGGCTTTAGCTGCCACATCAGTGGGACATTGAGCCCCACCCCTCAGTGGGTGTGGTCTCAAGTATAAAAGGCTAGACCAAAGACAGAGATTGGAGAAGCAAATTTTTTTTACATATCCCCCCCTTTCTGTTGTTCCTGCTGTGTTCATTTTTGCATTCCTCTGTGTCTGCCTTGTTTCCCCCCCACTGTGACATTGCAGTGAATCAGCCCACAGGTGAGCGATGACCTTGCCCACTCACGGGTGGCCTGCCTGGCTGGTGGGTGACTCCAGTCTGCTTGCAGGTGGCTCCACTTCACCCACAGGTGACACGCCCTGCCCGTGGCAGCTTTTTGCCCTGCCCATGGCGGCTCTGCCCCACCCATGGTGGCCTGCCCCCCCAAGGTGTTCTGCCCCACTCAGAGAGGCCCCCAGGAACCAAACCTGGGGCCTCCCATGTGGTGTACCAGAGCCCTACCCACTGGGCTACAGCTGACCTGAGAAGCAGATTTTTGAGAAGCAGTTCTGTCGTTGGAGAGGAGCGCTCCAGGAGAAGACAAGTGAGCCGTTCACCTGATAATCTACAGCTGGCCTTGTGGAGAGACGCAAAGCATAGAGAGCCTCATCATCTACAGCTGAACTTGTGGAGGAAACAGAAGCTAAGCCTGGGGAGAAATGCAGCCCTGACAGGAGAGGAACCCAAAGGCCTGAGCCCTTGCAGATGTCAGCAGCTGTCTTGCTCCAACACGTGGACTTTGGTGAGAGAAGAAACTTATGCTTTGTGGCCTGGTAACTGTAAGCTTCTACCCCAAATAAATACCCTTTATAAAGACTGACCAATATTGCAAAGGACTCCTGTGGCTGACTAATACAAGGTCTTTGACCTATTTTGAGTAAATTATTGTTTATGGTATGAGATGGAGGTCTCCTTTAATTCCTTTACATCTGTATATCCAGTCCCCTCCACACGATTTGTTGAGGGGATGATTCTTTCACAATTGAGTGGACTTGGCAACCTTGTCAAAAATGAATTGGCCATAGATGTGAATCCTATTTAAGAACTCTCAAATTTGAATTTTTTGGTTTATGTATCTAAAGTTGTTACAGTGGTTTGACCCCTGTAACATTGTAATAAGTTTTAAATAAGGAAGTGTGTCTTCCCCAACTTCTTTCTTCTTTTTCAAGATGCTTTTGGCTATTTGGGGGCCCTTAACCTTCCAAAAAAAGTGGATGATTGGCTTTTCCATTTCTGCAAAGAAGACTTTTGGAATTCTAATGGGATTGTATTGAATCTGTAAACAATTTTTAGTAGAATTAACATTTTAACAATACTTGGTCTTCCAATACATGAACATGGAATGTCCTCCCATTTATTTAGGTCTTCTTTGATATATTTTAGCAGTTTTACAGTTTTCTGTGTACAAATCCTTTCCAACAATGGTTAGATTCATTCTTAAATATTTCATTCTTTCAGTTGCTATAGTAAATGGAATTTTTTTCTTAATTTTCTCTTCAGAATGGTCATTACTGGTGTATAGAAGCACTCTTGATTTTTGTATGTTGATTTTTTACTCAACCATGTTGCTGAATTTGTTTATTAGCTCTGTAGCTTTCTTGTAGATTTTCCAGGATTTCGATATATAGGATGTAGCAGTTTGAGATTCTTTATGAATTCCAAAAATAGATATTGGATTATGTTAGTAAACTGGTCTGTACCTGGGTGTGATTAAATTAGGATTAGGGCTTTGATTGGGCCATGTCAGTAGGATGTTGAGTCCCCACCCCTTGGTGGGCAGAAAAAATTACACAGAAGAGAAGAGAATTGGAGTTTTGATGTGGAAGTTTTTGAGCTGGAGCCCTGGAAGTGAACACACAGGGGAAGAACACAGAGGAATAAAGAGGCTCTTTAGACATGGCAGAGGCCCGGGGGAGAGGGACAGAGATGCTCACCTGATAGTCTACAGCTGGCCTTGTAGAGAGAGCACAGCAGCTGAGCCCAGAGAGAAATGGAGCTCCAGGAAAAGAGGAACCCAAGAAGCTTGAACTCTTGGCAGATGTCAGCAGCCATCTTGCCACAACATGTGGCAACAGGCTTTGGTGAAGGAAGTGACTTACACTTTATGGCCTGATAACAGTAAGCTTCTACCACAAATAAATAAATTTTATAAAAGCCAGCAAATTTCTGTTATTTTGCATCAGCACCCCTTTGGCTGACTAATACAGAATTTGGTACCAGGAGTAAGGACATGCTTTTGCAAATACAAAAATGCTGGAATGGTTTTATAAATGGGTAAGGGGTATTTTTTGGAGGAATTGTGAGATGCCTGATAGAAAAGACCTACAGTGCTTTGAAGAGACTGTTGATAGTAGTAAGGACTCTAAAGAGACTTTTTATGATGCCTTAGAGGAATATGATGAAACTATTATTGGAAACTGGAGGAAAGGCAATCCATGTTTTAAAGTCTCAGAGAACTTAGCAAGATTGACTCCTAATCCTTTATGGAAAGAAGAATTTGAAAATGGTGAGCCTGGACATTTAAACTGAAGAACTTTCCAAAGTAAAACCAGAGAATGTGTCTTGGCTTCTACCTGCAGCTTATAGCAAAATGCTAAATGATAGAGATGAGCTGGGAACTGAACTGTTGGACACAAAGAAACCAGAAACTGATTCTGGAACTTCCAAGCCTCTGGAAATCAATCCCCAGATGATTTTGCTCCATTTGAGGACTTAACTAAACTTGGAACTTTTAAATCCTGATTGAAGATGCAGTTATCTTGGAAAGACTTGTGGAAAGTCTTACTGTCTGATGGCTTGGACCCCTGCTTCTTGAATGCTAAACCAACAAACTTTTTGAGAGAGCTTTATCCAAAGAAACACTGACAGCTTGGACTAAAAGGGACATGGAAAGGAGAGATTGAAGGAGAAACAGCTTTAAGAAGGAAACCATGGAAGCTGAGATCTGGAATTAAGATATCACCTTGGCTCAAGAGAGGAACCCTACACATGTGTACAGAGAGTGTGAGTTTTCCCCAACAGTTGAAGAAGGTGGATGTTCCTGTGCAATGTTTAGGGAGAGTTTTGCCACCCCAGGATACAAAGAGAGTGGAGCACAATCCTCAAGGGTTAAGGCAGTTAACATCAGCACCCCAGAAGTCTGAGAGGTGTGCACCTGTTCCCCATGGATTTGGGAAGGTCAGGTGGTCAGCTCATTGCTCTGAGAGGTTTGAGCCTGTATGTCAAAGGTTAGGGAGGATGTTGTCTTCACTTAAGTTTATTAGGGGGGTTAAAAGTCTAACCCAAAGATTGGGTAAAGTGTGGCAATCACTTCAATGCTCTTGGAGGGTTAGGTCTGGGGCTTGGTCACCACCCAGATGCTTGTTGAAGGTGGAAACAAGAAAATTATCATTGCACAAGCCTGTGGAAAGCATGGGTCCCCATGTGGCCCAAAGGAGAAGAAAGCATCGTCTTAAGAATGACTCTCAGACTTTGACATCTAATGAGGTATGTCATATAGGTTTACTGAACTGTAGAGTACCCATGTCTCAGGTTTCCCTCCCAATTTCTTCTCATTGTAATGATAATGTTTATTCTTTGTCTGTCCATTTGTATATTGGAAACAGATAAATTGTTTTGTAAGTTTCAGAGGTCTACATCCAGAAGGGACTTTGCCTGAAGACATCTGTTGTTCTTTAAACTGAATATGATATGATTTTGTACTTAATATTGTTACTGAAATAAGGTTTTTTGAATATTGTAATGTATTTTTGGAATTCAGAGGGTGGAATGTAACAGTTTAGCATTGTTTATGATTTCCAAAAATAGATGTTGGATTATGTTTGTAAACTGGTCTGTACCTGGGTGTGATTAAATTAGGATCAGAGTTTTGATTGGGCCACATCAGTAGGACACGGTGTCCCTACCCTCTTGATAGGTGTGAACTCACAGAGAAAACTACATGACATAGAAAATAGTTGGAGTTTTGATTTGGGAGTTTTTGAGCTGGAGCCTGGGAAGTGAACACACAGGAGAGGAACACAGAGGAATAAAGATAGCTCCTTAGACATGGCAAAAGCCCCGGGGAAAGAGAGAGAGCTGATCATCTGATAGTTTACAGCTGGACTTGTGGAGAGAACACAGCAGCTGAGCCCAGAGAGAAATAGAGCCACAGGAAAAGAGGAACCAAAGAAGCCTGATCTCCTGGCAGACATCAGTATTCACCTTGCCTCTACATGTGGCAAAAGACCTTGGTGAGGGAAGTAACTCATGCTTTATGGCTTGGTAACTGTAAGCTTCTACCCTGAATAAATACCCTTTATTTTAATTAATTAATTTATTTTTTAAAGATTTATTTTTATTTATCATACATCACCCCCTTTTTGCTTGTTCTTGCTGTGTTCATTTTTCTCTGCATTCCTCTGTGTCTGCCTGTCTCTCTCTGCTGGGGCAACCTGCCGAGTCAGCTCACCAGCACGTTGGCCTGCCTGCTCATGGGGACTCACCCTTGCTCTCAGGGGCTTACCTTTGCCCGTGGAGGCTTGCCTTTTTGCCCACCCACAGGAGCTTGCCTTTGCCCACGGCAGTGTGCCCTGCCCGCGGTGGCGTGCTCCAACCACATTGGCTTGCCTTCTCGGGGCTGTCCGCCCATTCGAGGAGGCCCAGGAACCAAACCCGGGGCCTCCCATGTGGTAAACTGGCACCCTACCAACTGGGCTATACAGCCAGCCCCTAAATACCCTTTATAAAAGCCAACAGATTTATGGCATTTTGCATCAGCACCCTTTTAGCTGATTAATACATAGGATCATTTTTTCTGCAAATACTGAAAATTGTACTTCTTTCTTTGCAATTTGGATGCCTTTTATTTCTTATTCTTGCCTAATTGCTCTGGTAAGAAATTCCAATACAATGTTGGAAAACAGTGACAATGGACATCCTTGACTTGACTTAATGGTCAATTCACTTAATGGTGAATGCTTTCAGTCTTTCACCATTAAGTGGGATGTTAGCTCTAAGCATTTCATATACGCCCTTTATCATTTTTAAAAAGTTTCCTTCTGTTCCTTCTGTTCTAAATGTTTTTACCAAGAAAGGTTGTTATACTTTGTGAAATGCTGTTTCTAAATCAATTGTGATGATCACATGTTGTTTCTTCTTTCATTCTGTTAACATGGTATATTACATTAATTGATTTTCTTGTGTTAAACCAACCTTAGTTACTAGGGATAAATCCCACTGATCATGGTATATAATTCTTTTAATACGCTGTTGGATTCAGTTTGTTAGAATTTTTGTTGAGAAGTTTTGTGTCTATATTTATAAGAGATATTGGCCTGTCGTTTTCATTTCTTGTGGTATCTTTGTCTGGCTTTGATGTGAGTGTGATGTTGACCTGATGGAGGAGTGTGTCCTCCTCTTCAATTTCTTAAAATAACTTGAGCAGAATTTGGAGTTAAGTCTGCTTGGAATATTAGGTAGAACTCCCCTGTGAAAGAATTTGATTCTGGGCTTCTCTTTGTTGGGAGGTTTTTTGATTACTGTTTCAGTCACTTTACAAGTAATTGGTTTGTTGAGATCTTCTTGAGTCTATGTAGGTAGTTTGCATATTTCTAAGAACTTGTCCATTTCATGTAGGTTATCTAATTTATTGGCATATAGTTTTTCCTGTGGAGTGTGTAGTAATGTTCCCCTTTTCAGTTGTGATTTTCATTATTTTTATCCTCTCCATTTTTCCCTTTGTCACTCTAGCTAAAGGTTTGTTGATTTTGTTGATGATTTCAAAGAAACTAATTTATTACTTTAGTTATCCCCACCCCCATTGTTTTGCACTTGCTGTCTGCTCTCTATGTGTTCTTCTGTGTCTGCTTGTCTTCTCTTTAGGTGGCACCAGGAACTAACCCTGGGAATTTCCAGAGTGAAGAGGGGCTGCTCAATCTCTTGTGCCACCTCAGCTTCCTGGTCTGGTTTGTCTCTTACTGTCTCTCTTCTGTGTCTCTTTTGGTTGTGTCATCTTGCTGTGCCAGCTCTCCACATGGTCCCGCACTCCTGTGCAGACCAGCACTCCTGCACTTGCTGCTCCCCATAGTATTGGTGTGATGTATTTTCTTTTTCATTTGCCTCCTAATTTTACTTCTGATTTCTTCTTTATCTTATTGATTTTTTTAAGAGTATGTTTTTTAAGTTCCACAAATTTGTGAATTTTCCCTTTCTCCCTCCGTTATTAATTTCTAGCTTCATTCTGTTGTGTCAGGGAATATACATTGCATGAGTTCCATATTTTTTAATTTATTGTAACTAGTTTTGTGACCCAAATTATGGTCTGTCCTGGAGAATGATTCATGTGTACTCAAAAACAATGTGTATTCTGTTTTGGTTGGGTTAAGTGTTCTATATATGTCTGCTAAGTCTAGTTGGTTTAGTGTATAATTCAAGTCCTGCACTTCCTTATTGATTTTCTGACTAGATTTTCTATCTATTATTGAGAATAATGTGTTAAATTCTCTTACTCTTAATGTAGAACCATCTAGCTCCTCCTTCACATCTCTTAGTATTTGCTTCAGATATCTTGGTGACATTCTGTTAGGTGTCTATTTATTTATGATTGTTACATCTTTTTGTTAATTGACCCCTTCAATAGTATATAATGAGAATTTTTTGTCCCCTGTAACTTTTTGACTATTATAAAGAGTCTATATTGAAGTATATTTAGGAAGTGGTTTATCTGATTATTAGTATAACTACCCCAGCTCTCTTCTGGTTACTACTTACAAGGTATATATATATTTTTTCTGTCCTTTCACCTTCATCCTACTTACATTTTTTAATGTAAGGTGAGTCACTTTCAGACAGCATAAAGTTGGGTTATACTTTTTTATCCATTTTTCCTATCTCTGCCTTTTGACTGAAGAGTTTAATCCATTTACATTTAAAGTCTCTACTGACTATACTGGTCTTACTCAGACCAGTTTGCTATGAGTATAGCCTTTGCAAGTCTTATAACTTTTTTGCACCTCAATTCCTTTAAAGTCTATTTTTTTAAAGATTTATTTTTAATTTATTATATATCCCCCCCTTTCTGCTTGCACTTGCTGTGATCATTTTTGTGCTCTTCTGTGTCTGCTTGTCTCCCCCGCTGCGGCGACCCACCAAGTCAGCTCACCGTGTGGCGGCCTGCCTGCTCGTGGTGGCTTGCCCTGCCCATGGCAGCTTGCCTTCTCGAGGTGGTCTTCCTGCTTAAGGAGACTCCGGGAACCAAACCTGGGGCCTCCCATGTGGTAAACCGGAGCCTTACCAATTGAGCTACAGCTCGCTCCCTAAAGCCTATTTTGTGTTGTACCATATTGAGTGACTTGTCATTTCTATATGCATATATTTTTCATTTGTTTTCCTGGTGGTTACCATAGGGTTAAAATTTAACATCATAAATAGATTAAAGTTATATTTGGTTTGATACCAACTTAAGTTCAATAGCAAATATTTTTCCTATATTACTCTGTTCTCACCCACCGTTTTCGTATATTTTACCACTTATATATTTGTATAATATATGTCCAAACCTCTAGATTTATCATTACTTTTCATGCATTTGTATTTCATAACCTGTAGGATGTAAGAAGTGGAGTTACATACCAAAAAAAATACAATAATACTTGTTTACATTTATCCATATGATTATCTTTATTGCATGTCTTTATTTCTTTATGCTGCTTTGACCACTGTCTAGTGTCCTTTCATTTCAATCTGAAGAAGTCCCCCTTCAGCATTTCTCACAAGGCAGGTCTAGTGGTCATGTACACCCTCAGCTTTTTTTTTTTCATATTATAAACTTTGTTTATAGATAAGTTTTTGATTGCATAAAAATTACACTGAAGTTATTGGGAATTCTCATATATACTCCATCCACTCCCCTTCCCACATTTTCCCCTATTAATAGCATCTTACATTATTGTGGTACATTTATTAATATTGATGAACATATATTGATGCATTGCTACTAACCAAGGTCTGTAGTTTACATTATCTTTTACACTTTTCACTGTACAGTTTTATAGCATTTGAAAAAATGTATAATGGCTTGTATCTATCACTGCAATATCATGCAGATAAATTCCAATGCCCCCCAAATGCCCTATATTCCACCTATTCTTCCTTCTCCCTCCTCTTAGAACTTCAACTTTGTTTATATGAGAATGTCTTAATCTCACCCCCATTTTTGAAAGAGGGTCTCTTCAGCTATAAAATTTCTTCACTGGCAGTTGTTTTCCTTCAGCACTTTAAGTGTTTCAACCCACTGCCTTCTTGGCTCCATAGTTTCTTATAAGAAACTGACACTCAATCTTATTGTGATTCCTTTGTATGGAATATGTGGCTTTTTTATTGCAGTTTTCAGAACTCTCTCTTTGTTCTTTTGTGTTTGATGGTCTAACTTATGACTGGGTGTATTTTTCTTCTTGTTTATCCTGTTTGGTGTTCTCTGAGTTTCTTGGATGTGCACATTCATGCCTTTTGCTAAGTTTGGAGTTCTCTATCATTATTCTCTGACTATTCCTTCTGCCCCTTTCTCTTCTCCTTCTGGGATTCCCATAACACATATATTGGGGTGCTTGATGGTGTCACATAGCTGTCTTAGACTATTTTTGCTTCTTATATTTTTTCTTCCTGCTCCTCAGCCTGATGCATTTCAAATGTTTTCTCTTTAAGTTCACAAATTCATTCTCCTGTCAACTCCATTCTGCTCTTGAACCCTCTTTGGCATTTTTAATTTCAGTTATTATGGCCTTCAACTCCATTATTTTTGTTTGGTTCCATTTTAAAATTTCTATCTCTTTACTTAGATTCTCATATTTATTCTTTCATTGTTTTCCTGGTATCCTGCAGTTCTTTCTCTGTTCTTTCCTTCATCTCCTTAATCATTTTTAAGATAATTTTTTAAAGGCTTTGTTTGGTATGTCCACATTCTCATCTTCTTCGTTGTTGTTTTCTTTATTTTTGTTCTCTTCATTTGGACGGGCCAACGTTTCCCATTTCTTTCTTTGTCTTGTATTCTTTTGTTGCACAATGTATAATTCAATATTTTAAAATGTTAACTCTGAGATTTATTCTCCAGGATGTCTGTTTTTTAGTTTTGTAACCAGGTAGTGATAAAACAGATTTTCTCTAGCTTCCTCCCTCCTATCAGGAAGGTCTGCCCAAGGCAAATGCACTGTTCAGGGTTTCCCATCTTACTAGGCACCTGTCTATTCCTGGGCTTTTGCTTGTTAGTTGTTTTGGAGTTCTCCTGTTTATAGTAGTTTGGTTGTCCCCTCTGTTTACCAAGGGACAAACTTCCCTCTCTCAGGTATCTGAAGCTAGCAGGCCTTTGTTCCAGACTGTTCACCTCCATAGTTTTTTACACTTCTTGCATTATCTAATACTGCTTTTGCCTGGAGGACAAATTCTGTGAGGAGGGTCTCCCTGGAGAGGACTTTCCCTGTGTGGTCTTTCCAAGCCAAAAGAGGAACACAGACCCACAAGGGGGACAGAGACCTACTTCAAAGTGCCCTATAGAGAGGGTAAGAAGGGCACCAAAACCTTCTCCAGCTAACTCCCCCACATCCCTGGGTAAGCTGTGCATCTTTAAATCTCCACTGCCTCCCCCTCTGACTGGGAGGGTTGAAACAATAGCTACTATCAGAGCCAAAACTCAGGTATCCAAATTCATGGATCAAAAGTCATGATCAATAATTGACTGTGCACACCCCTGTTCTTGATGAAGAGGACCTTTATGTTCCTTTCTGTCAGTCACAGCTAGCCAAGGCTTGGATCCTGCATGGCCCATCACAAGAGCTGGGGATGTGCACTGGTAGCCGCTGTGCAGTGAGAGCAAGTTACCATTCTTTACTGTAATTTACAAGCCCCTTCCTTCTGCTCTTCCCTGGATGCGGGATTCTTCTGGCATCTGGAGTTCTAAAATAGTTGTTTCAGATAGTTATTGCCTGTTTAATAGTTGTTTTGGTGGAAGGACTGAGTCCTTGATCTCCCTACTCCACCATACTTCCTGGAACTCCTTCTGCAAGCTCTCACTTTGTTTTGTATTCTTAATTTCCCAATTTGTGTTGGATGATTAGCCATCAGCATAATAACATGATTCAGTGTTGCTCACTTATCTATAAATCTATTATTCTATGCATATATATAAATGTATAGGTATATATGCATCTATATATCTATTTATTTATCTGTATACCTATGTGTCTATCATTTATCCATCCATTGTCTATCCATCTATGCATCTAATATTCTTTGACCTTTATACTCCTCTCAGTTATTTTCTTATTTCTTCTAACTTTTTTTCTAGGAAATACTCTCAACTAAGAACACACATATCATTGCATTTATTTTATACCTTTCATTCTCTTGAGTATAATATCAGGTTTATTTTTGCTAATTCGGCAAATAATTTTCATGCTTCCAAATAGAATGATAACTGTAAATCTTAATTGAATACACATAGCATTTGACACAATTTATTCCTCCTATTTTCTATTTCCCCCTTTACTTCACTAATAACTCTTATTTCCATCACTTTTGCTGGCTTCACTTCTCCTTGCCTGACTCATTTGTAATACTCCAAGGTT
>PVKH010037169.1:0-11495 GCA_004027955.1 Chaetophractus vellerosus | reverse complement strand
GGATGCCCACTATTACCTCCCTTATCTAGCATTGTGTTAGAAGTACTTGCTCAAGCACTTAGGCAAGAAAAATACATAAAAGGCATCCAAATTGGATGGGAAGAAATAAAAATTTCAATATTTGCAGATGACATGACCCTATGCATAGAAAGCCCTGAGAAATCTACAACAAAGCTTCTAGGGCTCATAAATGAGTTCAGTAAAGTGCCAGCATAAGAGATCAGCATTCAAAAATGAGTAGCATTTGTGTACACCAATAACAAGCAACCTGAGGAAGAAATCAAGAAAAAAAAATCCCCTTTACAGTAGAAACTAAAAGAATCAAATTCCTAGGAATAAACTTACCTACAGATGTAAAGGATTTGTACACTGAAAGCTACACAACACTGCTAAAGGAAAAAAAAACACCTAAATAAATGGAAGAATATTTCCTGTTTGTGGATAAGACTAAACATCACTAAGATGTCTATCCAACTGAACTGATTTACAGATTTAATGCAATCCCAATAAAAATTACCACAGCATTTTTTACTAAATTGGAAAATATTTGGCAACCATCTGTCCAATAGGAGCCTAATATCCAGCATATATAAAGAAATCCTACATCTCTAAAATAAAAAGACAAAAAAAAACATTTAAAAAATGGGCAAGAGATTTAAATAGGCATTTCTCCAAATTAAGCAAATTGAGCAGACTCACAGAGCTGGAGTCTGGAAGAATGGTTTACAGGAGACAGAAAGGGAGTAGAGGTTGGTGAGTCATTGCTCATATGGGAAAATCTATGACAAGGTGGAAGTGTATGTTTGGCCAGTGGAGGGGTTTGAGAAAGTTGCAGTGTTGTGTTGGGTTTGGTGGTGCTTGTCCATGAGGAAGAGTAAAGTGGGGTTTGGGTTGGAGTATCCATGGAAGGTAGAAGTGTGTAGTTCTGAAATGGATGGACATGACAGTGGTGCAGCAATGAGATTGGATTTGGCAGTGCTGCTCTCTGAGTGGTAGGTTGAAAGGTTGGGTTGGATCATGTGGTTTTTCTTCTTCAATTTGTGAAGGTGGTTTATTCTACTAATTGATTTTCCTGTGTTGAAACACCCTTGCTTACCTGGTATAAAACCCAGTTGATTGTGTTGTCTAATTCTTTTAATGTGCTTTTGGATTCTCTTTGCAAGTATTTTGTTGAGGATTTTTGCATCTATATTCATTAGAGATAGTGGTCTGTAATTTTCTTTTTCCATAATATCTTTCTGTTTTTTTTGGTATTAGGGTGATGCTAGCTTCATAGAGTGGGTTTCCTAGCATTCTTTCCTGTTCAATTTTTTGGAAGGGCTTGAGCAAGATTGGTATTAAATTGTCTTTGAATGAATGGTAGAATTCACCTCTGAAGCCATTTGATCCATGGCTTTTCATCTGTGGCAATATTTTGATAATTGCTTCAATCTCTTCACTTGTGAGTGGTTGATAATGTCTTCTATTTCCTCTAGCATCATTGAAGGTGATTAGTGTTTTCCTAGGAATTTGTCTACCTCATCTACATTATATAGTTTTTTGGCTTACTGTTTTTCATAGTTTCCTCTCATGACCTCTATTATATGAGGTGCCAGTAGTAATGTCTTCTGTCATTTGTGATTTTATTCATATATTCTCTCATTTTTTGTCATCTAAGGGTTTGTTGATTGTGTTGATCTTCTCAAAGAACCATCTTTTGATTTTGTTGATGTTCTCTATAGTTTTATGTTTTCTATTTCATTTATTTCTGCTCTTATCTTTACTATTTCTTTCCTTTGAATTGGTTTGATTTGGGAATAGTTTGCTGTTCTTTTTCTGTTTCTTCCAGGGGTGGAGTTAGAGCTTCAGTTTTAGCTCTTTTTTTAGGAGGTTCTGGGGATTAAACCCAGGACCTTGTTCATTGGAAGCAGGCACTCAACCATGTAGCTATTTCCACTCCCCAATGAGAGTTGTTTTTTCATTTTGTTTGTTTTGTTTTGTTTCTGGGATCAAACCCAGAAACTAGTACCTGGGAAGCAGGTGCTCAACCACTTGAGCTACATGCACTCCCCTATTTCATCTTTTTTTAGGTCATTAGAAAAAATTTACTGGGAAATGAGGGGAAAGAATACAGCTTGCTGAGAAGTGGGAGAGAATGGAAACATGCACCAAGATTTGGTGTGGGCTCCTATATGCAGACAGAGCAATCTGGTTTGCACAATTATCCTCATTAAACTATTGATTACCCATTGCCTTGCTAATTCCAAGGGGAGGGACCCCAGCTGTCATTGGCTATCCCACCAATGTTGGGGGCCAATGGTGAGGACTGTTTGAAATATCTGGGGCTAAGGGGAGGTCCCAGAAAGAGAAACTGGGACCTTAAGGTTAAGGTCAAGATCTTGGTGGGGTCTTGTGGGAATGTTGTCTGTTGGCCACATTGCCTTTTGGCCATGCTGTGCTCATTTTCTCCTCATTTCCCTATATTAACATTCCTCAACTCCCCCCTCAGAGAGTTCATTTGCTTATTCTTAAGGAGCTGCTGAGGGATAATGGTCATTATTCTGTAGGGTGGTAGTCCCTGCCTGACAGGGCATAAACGTCTCTGGCTGTTCTTTTGAGGTTGAGGGAAGACAGGTCCAGCAACCTGTTTAGAACACAATGAAATCCCCACATGACCAATAAGGCATTGATTCTGTAAGAAATAAAATTAATTAGAATTTAGAAGATACATTGTCCCACAAAAAGGATAAAGAGGAGGGTGACGAGCAGGCTCAAAAAGGGGGCCAGTCGTGACACACTGGGCCACAAAAGTAAGAAAGGCCATGTGCCTTCAGAGATTGCTTCCTCCCAAAGTTGATAGGAAACAGCATTCTTCCTTGAGTTCTTTTATGCTGTTGGTTAATTCTAGGGAGAGATTGGGGTAGACCTGCTGAGTTGGGTATAAACTGCCAACCCCAGTTCCCACAGCACTGGTTATGCTTAGAAGAGCTGGGAGAGGTAAGAAGAGAGGCACTGCTCTAGTCATACACTCACAAAGACATTATAGGCACTAACAAGACAGACATATGGCAAGCAAAATAAAGACAGTACTTAAGAGAGCCAGTCTTTTGTTTTATAGGCACTTTCATTAATTACTTAGAAAATGAATTAAATATACCAGGAGTTTCATTATGTTCAATTTCCCTCTGTATATGATTTGGAATAGAAGAGATATAGGTACAATATTTAATACTAATTGATCCATCCATCAATGCATAAGTTTCTCTTTGAACTGCAGTTAATAGATCTAAGCTCCAGATTTGCAATAACATACATATTATCTCTCCGTGGGAGCAGGCCATAATACCAATTTGTTTAAGGTCTACTTACATCCCTGTGGTAATCATTGCTTCACTTTGTATGCTCTTCACACAACCAGCATGCTGCAGCACCATTAACCTCAGAAAGAAGCTGGGAAGGTGGACTCCCAATATTTCACCAGCCTGGGGCATAGCACCCTTCAGCACTATGAAACAGAGCTAGTCTGGAGGTAAGGTCCATTGTATACCTGGCCAAATTGAGCCAATGCTGGCTCCTGCAGGAGTCTGAAACTGCATCATACTCTATCAACTTCAGGAGCATCTTCAGAGATGTAATAGGTATTTTTATTGTTTTAGGGGTCAGTTACTGACCTACCCAATAACTCAAATGGAAAGGCAAAATGCAGTGGATGGAAAGTCTGGTTTAAATGTACCAGAAAATTTGATAATACTGCAGTTAATTGTATTAGTATGATGCAGTGTCTGTTAAGGCAAGCACAGATTAGAACAGAAGAGAGAATTTTACACTTACTTGGTTTAGGGAAAGACTTAACTTTAGAATTGCCTAGATACAAAGCTCCCAGTGTCTGTCCATGGCAAAAACCTCATGTAGGACCCTTCTGCTTAGTTCTTCCAGGAAAATCCCCAGGCAGCTGCTAAGTATGGAGCTAAGTGGTCCAGAGAAGCCATGCCCCTGACAAGACATGAATTGGGGCTGTTCTGGGGGTTATAGCGCATTAGTTACCTCCTGGCAAGGGGTAAAGCCCTGTGAAGGCTTTTGCACTGGAAGAATTGGAGTGTTAAAAGGGAATAGGAAGGGAGCTAGGAATAGTCAGGCACCTTTGAATCTTAGTACATTTCCTCATCCCTTTAAGAAGACATGGTCATGTGGTCTCTGGCCCTCAGATCTGTCTGTCTTCTCCTGCTCTCTGACATAGGCTTAACTGGATTTCAGAGTCCCATACAGAGCCCACTCTCAGCTATCCTGCAGCCACATGGTGTGGTACAAAAGATTAGCTTCTTTTTAGACTATCAGTTGGCAGATCATCCCAGTTTCTGAGAAGGCACCCCGAAGGGGGGTCTACTGGAATCCTGGAAGAGCCATCCATTACCCTAAGGGATTATAAATGCATTCTTCAGTCTGATTGGCACCCCACCACTAGACCTGACTGAATGGATAGCTTGCTGAGCCAGCATTCTGAATACTGGGGTACAATGCTCACTGTCTCCACATTCTGGGAATTGGGAGCATTATGTCTCTGGGTATCCCCAGAGCCTTAGAGATCTTGAGGCCATCTTGGTCTAGATCACAGGCTGAGCACTCAGTCTGGGCTCACCCTAGGAAAGGACCTGGCTAGGGACCTTTCTTTTGCCTACTTTTCAGAGGTCTTAGGAGTTAGCCATGAGCGAACTCATTTCATGGTGACTCCCAGGGTCCAAGTTCTGCAGTTAAACTCAATATTAAAAGCCCACTAAAAAACCTAGAGACTATGCTGTGACTTGCTAGAAAGTAGCTTCAGGGAGCTACTAATGATGGGACTAATACCTTGCTATCAAATACATTTTCAGTTTGTAAGGCATTCTAAAGCATCTCACAGACCTAAAATGAGGAGAGCAGTAGTTGGAAGATTAAAGGAACTTCTAATTAAAGAGTTAACTAGTGGTCTAAGGAAATGATACAATGGGTGATATCCATTCTGAACTCACAGAGAGGGCCTGGTAAACTCCTGCCCAACTTAGGCCACATGCCCAGTCAGGTCACAAAGACTTTTTCCCTGCCACCCAGAACTTCCTTGCATCTACAGGGCATGGAGGCTCACTCCTACCACTTTTGAACAGGGAGCCAGAAGTCTGAGTTTATGTCCTGTCGGAGCCTATCCAGGAACCCCTTTAAAATGGCAGGCTAAAATCACTTCTAATTAAAAGGAACTCACAGAGAGGGCCTGATACACTCCAAGCAGACTCCTGCTTGACTTAGGCCACATATGCAGTCAAGTCTCAAGGGTGGTTTTAGCCACCACCAGACCTTCCTTGGATCTATACGCCATGAGGGCTTGCCCCTACCACCTCTGAAGAGAAAGCCAGAAGTCTGGGCAAACTGAGTATTTGTCCTGTGGAAACATAACCAGGAACCCCTGTAAAGTGGCAGAACCAAAAGAGTGCACAGACAGGCCTTAATTAAAACTCACCAGTCTCTGGTCGTGGTGGGGGAGCACCACTTGCCTTTCTGTCTTCTGGCAATGGCTTGCCAAATGAAGCTGGGGAAGTGTTGGGTTCCTTTAGGTTCATGGCTATGTTGCATAAAAGAATTTAAGAGCATGCCAGTTGAGTTAGGCCAGTAAAAAGAATTTATTGGGAAAGAAAGGAAAGAACAGAGCTCGCTAAGAAATGGGAAAAAAGGATAGAAATATGCACTGAGATTTGGTGTGTGTTCGTCTAGGCAGAGAAAGCCTCTTTCTTCTTTTTTAATGTAAGCATTGAGGGCTGTACAGTTCTCTCTCAGCCCTGTCTTCACTGTGTCCCAGAGGTTTTGACATATTATGTCCTCATTTTCATATATCTCAAGATATTTGTGGAATTCTCTTGCAATTTCTTCTTTGACTCATTGATTGTTTGAGTGTATTTTTTGAACTCCATATATTTATGAATTTTCCCCTTTTATGTCCATTATTGCTTTCCAGCTTCTTTCTGTTATGATCAGAAAAAGTATTTTGTATAGTTTCAGTCTTTTTCAATTTACTGAGACTTGTCTTGTGACTCAACATATGGTCTATCTGGGAGAATGTTCCATGAGTGCTTGTAAAGAATGTATATCCTGTTGTTTTGGGGTGCAATGCTTTATAGATGTATGATAGACCTAGTTTATTTACCATATTTTTCATGATCTCTCTTTCTTTATCCTCTGTCCAGATGTTCTGTCCAATACTGAGAGTAGTGTATTGAAGTCTCCAACTATTATTATAGAGACATCTATTTCTCCCTTCTGTTTTGCCACCATGTGTCTCATGTATCTTGGGGCACTCAGTTTAGGTGCCTAAACATTTAGTATAGTTTCTTCTTCCAGCTGAATTGCCCCTTTTATTAATATATAATGTCCTTCTCCACCCTTTATAACCATTGTGCATTTAAAATCTATTTTGTCCAATATTAGTATTACTACTCTAGCTTTTTTTTTTTTTCGGTTACTATTGTCATGGAATATCTTTTTCCACATTTTCATTTTTAACCTAGTTGTGTCCTTATGTCTGAGGTGTGTTACCTGTAGACAACATATAGATGGCTTATATTTTTTATCCATTCTATCAGTGTATGTCTTTTGCTTGGAGAGTTGAAGCCATTAGCATTGAATGTTATCATTGTAAAGACATTACTTACTTTATCCATTTTGTCCTTTGGCTAGCTCTTGTTATATCTTACTTTTGTCTGTCTTTTTACCCTTTAATTTACGCTTCCTAATAATCATTTCTACACTCTTCTTGAAGTCTCTTGCCCTGATTTTTCCTTTCAGGCTGCATCACTCCCTTTAGTATCTTTTGTCATTCTGGTCTTTTGGTAACATATTATGGGTTTTTGTCTGTGAATACTTTGAATTCACCATCATTTTTAAAGGACAGTTTTGATGGATACAGATTTCTTGGCCAGCAGTTTTTCAGTTCCTTAAATGCATCATACCACTTTCTTCTCACCTCCATGATTTCTTATGATAATAGGTCATCACTTAATCTAATTGAGGTTCCATTTTAAGTGATGCTTGTCCTGTTTTCAGAATTTTCTTTTTATCTCTGATATTTGTCATTATAAATTCTAGGTGTTTCAGGGTATGTCTTCTCCAATTTATTCTGTTTTAAGTGCATTGTCCTTGTATATTGATGTTTTTGTTTTTGTCTTTCATAAGGGTTGAGAAGTTTTTATTCATTATTTCCTCAAATATTCTTTCTGCTCCTTTTCCATTCTCTTCTTCTGGGACACTGATTATGTGTATGTTTGTGTATTTCTTGTCGTTCAGTCCCCTGTACCATTTTGCCATTTTCTTTTTCTGTTCTCTTCTGTTTTCCAGTTCAGATGTTCTGCCTTGAAAATCACTAATCTGTCTTCAAGCAATTCACATCTACTTTTATGTGCCTTTAATGTATTTTTAATCTTGTCCATCATGTCTTTCATTCCCTTCAAGCTCTGTTACTTTTCTTTGCAGGCTTTCAAATTGTTCTTAATGCTCACCTATTGTCTTCTTAATTTCCTTTATCTCTTTAGTCATATTTTCTTTCAATTCTTTGAATTGACTTAGGAGAGTTGTGCAATTATCACTGATCAATTGTCTAAAATCCTGTTTCTCTTCAGGATATTTGGTTTGTTCCTTTGGCTGGGCCATCTCTTCATTTCCTACTATGGCTTGTAATTTTTTACTGACATCTAGGCATCTGAATATGTTATTGGATTTATTCTGATGGCCAATTTCTTTCTTGCCTTTTTTTCCCACAACTCTTCTCTGCTATATGGTTCAACTCATTTTATGTCTTTAAAACTGCCCAGCTTAAGTTATCAAAATCATACCAGCGACTCAATAATGGTGTGCAGATTCTCTTCCAGGAGTTAGGGTACAGAGTAACCCAAAAGCAGTTTTGTGCATGCAGTTTCCAGACTGGCGAGCAGATGGAACTCATCAGTATACCTTTTCACGGAGGTGTTTCACTCTCCACTTTCCTTGATTTTGGTATGGCCAGAGCTGAAATTCAAAGGAGGCTCTGTTTGCTTAATTCACTGAAGTGAAACTCCCTGACTCTCCCTCCCTTTTCCCTTGTAATAACTTACAGGGAGGAAGATGTCTGTTCCCCTCTTGGTTGGCTGCAGTGAGACTGGGGTTTTACCTCACCCTAATACATTTGGGGTATGGGAGGGGAGCCCTTCCCAGCCACTGTGGGGTTTGGTAACTCACATTTGTTGTTTTGTGTTGCTCATGTCTCTGATCCTCAACCTCTTGGAGTTTTGTAGCACTGTCCTGATCTCTTGAGCCCCAAAGCAGGTCTCTTAGAAAATTTTGGATCTTTCTCCACTGTTTTTGAGAGAGATCTGAGCCCTGCCTGCCTACTCAGAAACCATCTTCCCAGAATGCTCCATTTTATTTTTAATCCCAGTCTTCCCCCAAAGAATTCAAACTCTTTGTCCATATAGAACCAGTAAATCTGGTTCCCTGTTGTATCTTCAGAAATTTGAATATTTTCTGTAACAAATAATGAACTGTAAAATATTTATTGGATTAATTAATAAAGTAGTCTTTCAGTCATTCTCAATGGCCTTACCTCTTCGTTTTCTATTATCATAAGAGGATTTTAGCTTCTTAATTATCTTGAAAATCAAACCAAGGTGAACAGAATGCATCTGAGTGAATGAAACCCTGATTAAATCTGCTATCTGCAGTCTGTGCAAACAGGGTTTTCTCCATGCAATGGATCACTCATTGGATTTATTAAATGATTTTCCTATATAAAGGGAATATAAACAGAGGTTGCATATTCCCATAAGTAAATAAGCTGAACAGTACAGAACTTTGAGAGAAGAGCAAAGTGTGGTTTTTCTTTTGAACTTGCCTCAGAATTGAATAGACCTCAAAGTGGCTTTTTATTTTTTGTTTTCTTGGGAGTTCTCCAAATTATGAGATGTGACCTGGCGTTTCCCCATAACCAATTATAAAAACTGTCAATTTTCATACATTGATTCTATAAAAGTACTGTCTTAAAATATTTAAATTTTATTGGTATGTGATTTTTACTTCTCCAGTTAAATTCTCTTACCAATTGAAGTCAGCCTTTTTCAATGAGTTGCAATTAGTGGGTGTGTCCTCACTTCCTGCTTGCTCCTCAGTTCACTCTGATATGGCTTACACATTCTGCACTTACATGCACTGCCCTTGAGGATCTGCTTACATCCATCTCAATGAAACCACTAAAAGCATCTCTACCTTATAAGAATCCTCAACAAGTTCCCTGATTTCCTCCTTCTGTCATCCATTTCTGTCCTGGTCTCTTAGGTCACTACACTCCCTTGGATTTTTTAGCCCCCCATTACATAGTTTCAAACTTTTTCTGAAATATTAAATGTTGAAACTCATTAGAACATAGTCCCAGCCCTTCCTTTATTTCTGTCTTTTCTACCTAGGCAATATCTTCCATTCCTTTTACCTGTCATCTATGGTTATAGAACTTACAAATTCCTGTCCAAATATCACATCTGATTTCCAGACCTGAAAATATATTCTGCACTGAGATTCTCATTATTTTATCATCAGTAATATGGATGGACTCATCACCTTTTGAAAATCTTGCTCTTCTTTAATAATCAAAACCAGATTGAATGAAATATCCTGTCATGTGGTTTGCTCAATAAAGAAACTTTGGTGTTATTCTTTTAAAATATTGGCATTTCTATTAAAGATTTCCTATCTCCAAAAATGAAATAAATCTAGATCATGTAATAAGTAACCTTGCATTTTTTCTCTTAAATTGTCTCTTCATAGGGAGAGACAACCCATAGGGCCAGATTGTATGTTTTTTTTTTTAATTTTACTTTTATTTTTATTTTTTTTAGGATACACTGATTTACATAAATATTACACAGAAATTTTAGGAGTACCCATATGCCCCACCTCCCACACCTCCCACAACCTCCCACATATACATCCTTCATCAATGTGGCACAACAGCTGTAATAGATATACACATTTTGGAGCTTTGCCACTAAGCATGGATCACAGTTCAGACTGTAGACCACCCTCTCTCCCATACAGTTCTGCATGATACATGATGATATAAAATGGCCTATATCCTCCATTGCAACATCACCCAAGACAATTCCCAAGTCCCAAAAAAGCCCCTGTATTACAACTGCCCTTTCCTCTCCCTGCGCCCAAAGCATCCAGTGGCCCCTGGCTCCACATAATTTTGTAATTTCTTCCATTGTGTGAATCACAAGTCTATAACCGGACACCAAGTCCACTCTAGTCCATGGCTCTTCCCCCAATCCCAAGTAGTCTAGGATGGTGATGTCCCCTCCACCACCAAGTGAGAGGGGGATTATATCCCATGGATATGATGGAAGAGATTATATTGCCTGTAGCTGCAGGCTCTCTTCTTTCCCCAAGATAGCCATCGTCCATCATCATCTCCCCACTAGGTGTCCTGGGTGAGTCCATTGAATTGTAGAGTAGGAATTGCAGGTCCACAGTGTCTCTGTACCCAGTTGGTACATGGACAGCCGGTAGTCTCTGGTCTCTGGAAGTACACCTAAAACTCTGCCATCAAATATAGGTTTGAATAGAAGAAACCGATGGACCATGTGCAGTGAAGACATATTTTGGTCAGTCTCTGTCACTCTCAGGAGAAAGGATTCCAAATTAGGGCCCACTGGTAAGGCACCCAACTTTGGGGCTATCTGCCCTGATATAGGACCTGGATATCTAAAAGCCCTCAGGAGGCCCTCTGTTTGGGGTGATATCCATATTGGAAGTCTAGGAGGTCCTACTGGGATCTGCATAAGTGTTACCTCTGGGTTGACCTCCCGACTCACTTTGAAGTCTCTTAACCCTATGAACTCATTTGTCTTTACCATTTCCCCCTTTTATTCGAAGTCTTTTTCTAGTCATACTGCCCATTGGCATTTGTTAGTACTCCCTCGTTGCCAGGGAGGCTCAACCCAGGAGTCATGTCCCATGCTGGGAAGAAGGTAATGCATTCATATGCTGAGTTTGGCTTAGAGAGAGGCCACATTTGAGCAACAAGGAGGTTCTCAAGAGGCAACTCTTAGGCACCCCATAAGACTAGGCTGTTTCAGTTTCAAGAGCAAACACTCATAAGGCTAGTCTTCAATAACAAGGGCCCATCAATGGATCATCCCCCTTTGCCAGACACTGCCCCTGCACTTGGGGGACTGTTGCTACTGTCCTGGAAAATATGGCAGAGCTCTGCAAGATAGGAATTGAGTGTTCTCCCATTTATTGAGTAGTTCTTCACCCCGTGACCATGCCCTGTGAGCATTTGAACTATTATGCATATCTTTTATGTATGTTTAGGTGGAATTCCTCCCGTGCACCCCCAACCCTGACACCCCCCACGAATGACCCCCTCCCGTCCATGTTGTTACCCTTCTGTGATCCATACCCTCCTGAAGGGGAAGCCATAGCAATAACCAGTTGCACTGAATGGGAAAATGAAATAATATTGGTAT